>CAUYRT010047829.1:0-30369 GCA_963574885.1 Lepilemur ruficaudatus
CTAATAATGCATAAGGGTTACCTTTGCTTCACGCTCTCGCCAAGACTTGTTACCTTTTGTCTTTTTGATAATAGCCATTTTGGCAGATGTGAGGTGATATGTCATTGTGGTTTTCATTTGCATTTCCCTGATGATTAGTGATGCTGAATGCTTTTTCATATACTGACCATATTATTATTGCTGAAAAAAGTAATTTTATACCTTATTCAGATCCTTTCTTCCTTACCATTGAAATAATTATACCAAGTATCTGATATATTTGATTTCACAGTCCATAGCAGATTAGAAAGATCAAATAATATAACTAGATACACATTCAAGAGAGGGGGAAGGTCTTTGAGTTGTAGTCCCAAAGACGAAAGAAGTGCCAAGTCGCTTTCAGATAATGGGGACGCATAAAACTAAGGGGGAAATGTGCAAAATTATAAAGTCTTACGTATCTGGGTCATCTCAGGCCATTTAGTGTAGAGGACATGGCACTATTTCAATATATCCCATGGGAATGAAAATATTAAAATAGAGTAAATAGTATTATTTTATGATGAATTTATTGGGTTATTAAAATGGCTTAAATTACTTGCAGTGCATTATGCTAAAGAATACCAATATATCTTAAACATATTTCAGTTAGAGCTTTTTTGAAAAACAGACTTAGTTTATTGAAGAAAATTACCTATCCAGAATGTATAATTCCATTATAAAATCACATATGGTATTTTATAATTAAATAACCGATCTTTTCACTGTACTTGGCATTTCATACCTATCCAAGGGCTCTCGCAGTTATATCTGGGCATTTCCAGGAGCTGCCTCCTGTGCTCATTTTATACATCCAGTCCAAGGCCATAGTGCCTTCCCTGTTCCTGTCTGCTCCAGTGCTCCTCAGAGATAGCCCTGCTAAGGGAGGCCTCTCCTGTTTGTAACGCTATAGGAAGGCATCACCAGTCCCTTGGGACCCACTGCTGGGCCAGTTACTCAGGGCATAGACATCCTTTTTCTCACCTCTGTCACCACAGTGTCCTAATTCCCATTCTTGGTGGCCACAATGAGCTGAAACCACACTGTGCCCATGTTCCTTCATGTTTCTTCCCTCAATATATTTTTCATAATTTTATACATAAGTTACTGAGAACTTGCTATATACAATCCATATCGTAGGCACAGAGGATATAACTGTCACATAGACCTAATTCTTGGCTCAGTGAAGTGGAAGATGAATGCAAGTAAATTAGCTATTGTAATATAACAAAGAATTTGTGGCGCTCAGCTGAGGCTCAGATATTGTTATATTTAACCCTTTCTTGATTACTCCATCTGCCTTTTCCCCAGTATCATGTTACTAATATCCAATGGCATGAAGGGCAGCTTACTTTTGACACTCAAGATGAGGCCACACAGTGGGAGGGTGCCTACCCACAAGAGAAATTGCTGGATTAAAATCTACATTTATTTTCAATGTTATTAAAATGATGCCAAATAGTTTTCTTAAATT
The DNA here is from genome assembly GCA_963574885.1 of Lepilemur ruficaudatus. NCBI lineage: Eukaryota > Metazoa > Chordata > Mammalia > Primates > Lepilemuridae > Lepilemur > Lepilemur ruficaudatus. The sequence continues at coordinate 1,493 of CAUYRT010047829.1, forward strand.
GGGTTTACCAATTTATATTCCAACCGGCAATGTATGGAAATTCACCATTTTTGTACTTTATCAACATTTGCTAGTATTCATTTTCTTTCTTAACATCTGGCAATCTGTGAAGGAAACCTGCTTTAAATTTTTTTTTATTGTAGATAAATGGATATGTATGTACATACATGTACTTACATAGATATATATGTATAGCTATCCATCAAGACTTTATGTAGGCTAGTCATAAGATATACTGTATAATCTACCAAATTAGTTATTTTTATTTCACTGTGTGTTTGTTAATTGAGTTGGTCCTCAACTTCACCTTTAAACATTCTTTCATCTATATACTTACCTAGAGGGCTGACAAACCAATTCTACTTTCTTAAGACAGTCAAAGTGAACATTATTTATTCCAATGCAATTGTGGTAATATTTGAACGCCTCCACATCCATGAATACTGTAAGGATGCTTAAGCCCTTAGAAGGGTCTTCTCATTTTCACAGCAGCATTTGGCATACACAGACAGGTCAGGTATTATATGAAGATAATAAAAATAAAGGAGCTTACCCCGAGGAAAGAACCTATTATTAATTGTTTGAGAGAAGCTCTCCTTGTAATGAAACAAATATGCTGCTTCCTGCAGATTTCATAGAATCATATTGCTAAGAAAGACCTAAGAAATCATCTAATCCAATTCTTCAAGATTTAGGGAGATGAATTGATGTGATGTTGACCCCTGCATTTATATTTGACTTTTCTTTGTCAGGGGAAAAAAAAATAGCTAAAAACAAAAAAAAAGAGGGGTAAAAATTTTGATGCATAATGAGATGTATGTAAATAGGTTTTAGTTTAACTTTTTAAAATTTGATGAAAAAATTAAATAAGGGCAAATAAAAAATGTAGCAAACTAAAAATGCAGACCTTATAATAAACACCCTTATAACCAACACCTAAAATTGACGATATTCATTTGCCCTATTTGCTTCAGTTTTTATGTATATAAATATTGTAAAATTAAAATTCCTCCTCTGTCTACAGTCAGTTGCCTTTTCTTTTTCTGAAGCAACCACTAACATAGATTCAGGATATGTCCTTCCAGTGCCATTAAAAATATTTCTAGGCCAGGCATGGTGGCTTGAGCCTATAATCCTAGCACTCCAGGAGGTAGGAGGAGTGCTTGAGGCCAGGAGTTTAAGGTTGCAGTGAGGTATGATGACACCACCGCGCTTTAGTAGCTCAGGCAACAGAAAGACACTCTGTCTTAAAAAAAAAAAAAAAAAAAATTGCTGCATACATTTTTATGTCCCCATTATTTTTGGTATGTTTTATATAAGTATGAATGTAGCTATTTTGTGTATATTCTTTAGAAGTTACCTTTCCCTCACTCAATATTATTTTTGTAAATTGACTATACCTAGATCTAATGTATGTCTTTTAAGTAACATATAGTACTCCCTTGTATGAAAATATTTAATTTTAATTATCCATTTTTTCCTATTGATAGACATTTCGGTTGTTTTGAAATTTTATATATTGCAACGAAAATTCTTGTGTCTCTTTGGGATGATTTTCAAGAGGTTCTTGACAAGGGGTCTGACTTGGTCATAGAGTATGTACATGCACAGTTCACATTTACTTAATATTGACAAGATTAGTGCACCCCCAATGTTTATACCATGTTTTACTTTCCCCCACACCTGGTATTACCATGATTTTAAAATTTTGACATGATTATAGGTGAGGAAAATTATCTCATTGTTTTATTGTTTTTTCCTGTGAGGTTGAACATCTTTTTACTTGTTTTTGGTTATTTAGTTTATCTCTTTGAGATATTGGCCATATAACTAGTTTGATCTGATTATATTTATTATTAAAGATTTATAAGGTTTCTATATATTCCAGATAAGAATTCTTCTTTTATGTATATTATAAATATATTTCCCAATCTCTATACTACTTTTAATTTCTGTGCTTTTTATAAAGCATATTTTTCAAATTGTGATGGAATTGACTATACTAATCTTTCCTTTTAATAACTTGGCTATTTTGGCCTTATATATTTTAGGCAAAAAAAAAAAATCTGCTGGTACCAGCTAGGGCAATTCCTTCCCCTTCCCCCACTCCCTCCTTCCTTTCCTGCTTCCCTCCCTCCTTCGCTATCTTCCTACTTCCCCACCTTCTTTCCTTCCTATATTCTTTTGGAGAACTATATTGCCATTTATTATAAATTAACATTTCATAAGTATTATATAATCATTTTGCCAGATTTAAACTTTTGTAGGTCAAATGGTTAAATATTGACAATGTCGTATGTTTCAACTTACATTTTGTCAAATTTGTAGACTAAGATTTGCGAAGAATCAACCTAGCTGTTTATTTTCTCCTCAAAGAAAATATGTGTTGTATTTTCATTTATTATATTATTTGGGTCCATAATACTGTTTATGTTTTTCGTGTGAATAACTTTTACATTATTCAGATACTTTTGTGGAAAACTTATAGTTCTTGTCACTATTTTGAAAGGAACACTGATGTATAGGAATGATCTATATTTTTCTGCTTATCTTTGTTTCCAAAATCTCTTACAAAAATGTGTAAGTTCTCTCATAGTAGAAAATTATTGGTTTCAACATTTTTAGGTTCTATTTAGTAAAAGCATATCCAAAACAAGGGTAATTTTCTTTCTTCCTTTGTACACTATATGTTATCAGATATGAACAATTCTTCCTATTCATATTTTGCTAGAGATTTTTTAACAAGGGTAAATTAAATTTATTAAATGTTTTCTACAATTATTTTTGTGGTTATATAGTCTTTCTTCTTTAACCTTAGAAGAGCAGGGTTTTGCTTCTGCTTAGGCTGGTCACAAAGGAACTCCTGACCTTAAGTGATCCTCTTGCCTTGGCCTCCCAGAGTGCTAGGATTACAGGCATGAGACACTGTGCCCAGCCCCTTTAATCTTGGAACATGGTGGAAAAAGTCAATTGTTTTTTAATTAACAGTCAATCATCTTTATATTCTTAGATAAACTCTACTTGCCCAAGATGCATTATTCATTAATCTTTCTTTTTGTCTCTCTCTTCTTTCTCCTTCTTCCCCAACCCTATGCTGCATTGATTTGTAATGTTTTATCTCATTTAAGATTTGTATGTTAGTGTTGATAAGTAAGAGCTACCTACATCTTGGTCTTAAATCACTTCTACCCAATTATAACATGGTATAACAGAATAATAAAATGAGTTAAATAGTTTTCCTATTTATTATTTTCTCTGAGACATTTTATACAAGATAGGAACTCTTCATCACTTGTTTAGGGACAAAACACTTACAGAATGTCATGTTGCCTCTTTTGCAAAATGTCTGACTACCACTACAATTTACTTTATTATTATTACATTCAGGTTTCTCTTTTTCTTATATCAATTTTTGATAATTTGTAGTTTTTTGCCTTGAATGATTATCCTTTCATTCTAAGTATTCAAATATTATTATTGAGTTATAATTCTTAAGTTATGATTAATTTTTTTTTTTTTTTGAGACAGAGTCTCACTCTGTTGCCAGGGCCAGAGTGCCCTGGCATCAGCCTAGCTCACAGCAACCTCAGACTCCTGGGCTTAAGCGATCCTCCTGCCTCAGCCTCCTGAGTAGCTGGGACTACAGGCACGTGCCACCATCCCCAGCTAATTTTTTCTATATATTTTTAGTTGTCCAATTAATTTCTTTCTATTTTTAGTAGAGACAGGGTCTCACTCTTGCTCAGGCTGGTTTCAAACTCCAGACCTTGAGTGATCCTCCCGCCTAGGCCTCCCAGAGTGGTAGGATTACAGGCGTGAGCCACCGTGCCCAGCCTCTTAAGTTCTTAAGATATTTTACAAACTTTGTCTGTAATTATGTCTTCCTCTGGTTTATAATATTTAAAAAACATACAGTTCCTTTTTTTCTTATGCAATCTTTTCAAAGAACTAATTTATGTTTTTGCTGTTCGGTTGATCACCTGGAGTTTTTTGTTGTTGTTTTCTAATTTTTAATTTTTGCTTTTATTTATTTCTTTCCTTCCTTGTGTTTCATTGCAGGTAATGCTTTTATTGTTTTCTAGCGTTTTGAGTTGGATTCTTAGTTCATTTAATTATTTTCTTATTGATTTTAATGCATGTATTTGAGACTTTCAATATCTTACAAGTATTACCTGTAACTCACAAGCTTTGATAACCTTTATTTTTATTATATTTCAAATACAAATATTTTATAATTCCATTCTTAATTTTTTATCTATTTAATAAATTATAAATAAGTTTTTCTTCTTTTTTTAAGGTTCTAAACATATGCTACTAGATGGACTTAACTGCTATTACTTCATTAAGGTCAAAGAACATGCACTTTATTGAGAAATGCTTTACGGCCTGGTCATTTTAAAAAAATTACCTATGCTTATTTAAAAAAAATTTATTCAATAAAAATAAATACAAGTAATGGGGCTCAGAAATCAGTACCCTAAAATGAAAGCCTCAGAAACAGAAGTTTTTCTCTGAACTCATCCTGTCCTCCTGCCTCTTACTCCCATTCTTCCCTGAAGACGGCCACAGAAGCTAGACTCCCTCTTCTAGTCATGGCAGGTCATAAAAGCCAAAAGCCCTTTTTCCTGAAAGCCAATCATAAAACCTAAAATTATGCTGTATAAAAAGAGTTTGTAAATAAATTATCTGATCTACCTTCTTTGACTATAGGTGGTAAGACTCCCATACCAGAGAGGGCCCTGCCCCAAACCCAGAAGGAAGGGTGCTGCTCAGAGAGGCCAAGGAGAATCTAGACAGACAGATGGGGTTTCCCCACTCAGTCCATTAACATTAGATCATATCCTTTTTGCCCGGCATATTTCTACACAACTGCCCATACTTTGTTGGACCTAATCATAAGAATAGAAAATTCCCTGTATCTTTGGGTCTTCACTCTGAAGGCTCTCATGTGTACACATTAAATAAATTTGTATGTTTTTTCTTCTATTAATCTTTTATTAATCTCTCATCATTGATTTTTAGCGGGCTGGGGCACTTGCTTTTCATACAAGCATCTACATGTCTATTACACAAGGCTGTTTTTACTGTTTTGCACATCCTCTATGTCCTTGATCATTTTTTATCTATTTCATGTATCAGTATTTAAGTAGGTATATTTTGGATATGTCAGTTTTATCTTTCTATCCTATCTGCTTTATATATTTTGAGCCTATATTGTAAGTTATATGCAGTCATAGCATTGCTTTATATTCTTAGGGGAGTATTCCCTTATCCTCATATAATATCCTTTTATTATTCCTATTAATGCTATTTCTTTAATTTCTATTGTGTTTGATATTATCACTGCTCCAGATATTTTCTCATTAGGGTTTGTAGCATAACTTTTTCCCTTTTTTAAATTCTTAGTTTGTGTTTCCAAATTGTATATGACAAAACTTATACACTCTCTAGCCTTGACTAAGTGAGTGTAATACATTAGCATTTTGGGTTATTATTTATCATTTGGATTCATTTCTACTATCTAACTTGACTTGTTTCTTGAGACTAAGCAAGGGTTTATTTTGTTTCTTTTCTCTCCTCTGTCATACTTTCTCTGAGCGTTTCATTATTTTTTCTCTGTTATTGCTTTGCAATTCAACTATTATATTTCTATTATTGCTGGGATTATACTTAAATTTTAACAGGCATATATAATGCTATATTTTTCATTTGATTTTTTCCTAATGTTCTCATGGGCTTCAGGTGCAAAGTACTAAATTGATTGTAATCTTTGCTTTTGTACACACTATGATAATTGTCCTTATCTATATGTTTGTTTATCAATTTATTGTAACATAATAAGCATTTATAAATTTGCCATCCCACACAGAGTCTGGACCTTGAAAAATTATTTACATCTCCTTATGTGGTCCATAATTCAATCCCCTTCCCATTCCACCTTGTGAATCCCTAGTTAATTATCCCCTGGTATTCCCATCTATGCTTTATTCATTTCTAAATTGATTCTAATCATTTTTACCATATTATTAAGGCATTTTTGTTCTATATAATATTTAGGGAATTAATTACTTTTTTCACTTTATGGTACTCATTTTTGTGTATTATTCTAGCTCATTAATTTTGACTGGTATTTCTTTATACCAATCCTTTATCAATTATGTAAGTTGAAATGTATTTTCACAGTTTGTAACTTATCTTTTCATTCTTTTAGGGTGTATTTTAATGAAAGTTTTTTTTTAATTTTAATATCAGCAAATTTTTTTCTAATAACTTATAAATAGATCTTTTTTGATTTGTATTTTAAAAACCTTACCCACTTAAAAATTTTTTGACATGTAAGACTTTAATCCATTTGAATATAAAATTTCAGTTGCTATGAGGAAAGGATTCCATTTTATCTTTCCCATATGCAGCTCCACAAAAAGCCCTGTTCCAAAAGAACAGTCATTATTTGACCTGTCTGGCATTTTCCTGGGTCCTCCCACTTAGGGGTCTGACTGTCTTTGACCTGACTCAGTGCTCACTCATTGTCAACAGTCTTTTGCCTGAGACATCTGTCACAACCAAAAGCTACAATCTTTTAACATCAAAGCTCCCTGAGGTGGTGGTGATGATAGTTGGGGCAAACAAAAAGCTGACCAAAGAAGCTTAAAAGAAAAAGTTAGAGAATTAGATGTCCACATTGGGCTTTGAAAAACTTCAACATTTTCCTGGGGATCTAGAAGAAAAGACCTGAGACGGCCCTAATCTCTCATCCCTGTAATTTGAGGTTCTGTACAAGTGGAAATAAAGGCTGAAGATACGCTTGTATTTTGTACTGTCTGCAGGAGCATTGAAAGCATACCCCAACATATCCATAGAGCACCTTGTAAAGGCTGGACGACATACTGGTTCAAGGCATTTAAGGAAATCTCTGTCCCATCATCATCTGAACACTAACATACTAGAAAAAAGACTCAGTGAGTTCATATGACAAAGAATATAAACTTTACAGAATTAAGCCAGGAAAGTCACAAACCAAAAAATTAAAAAACAAAACAAAACAAAACAGGACAACCACAACCAACAACAATTAGCCACAATGATGACCCAGGGGAGAGAGGGGACTCTAATTACATTTTCAGAGTTGCAACATTATAATATTTAAAATGTCTAGTTTATATAACAACAAAAATATACCAGACATAAAAAACATGAATGTATAGCCCATACACAGATAAAAAGCAGTCGATAGAAACTGATCCCTGATAAAACTCAGACATTAGATTAATTAGACAGAATTTCAAAGCTACTGTAAACAAGTCTAAAAACTTAAGAAAATCATGTCTAAAGAATTAAAGAATAGTATCGAATGATGCCTCAGTAATTACAGAATATCAATAAAGGGAGAGAGACATTATTTTTAAAAATCATGTAGAAATTCTGGAGCTTAAAGATAAAATAATTGAAATAAAAATAACATAGTAGGATTAAAAATAAATTTAAGCTATAAGAAGAAGAAATCATTGAACATGAGATAGTTCAATGGAGATTATCTAGTCTGAGGAAGAGAAAGAAAAATTCATGAAGAAAAAACAAACAGAGTCTAAGATACTTGGAGGCATCACCAAGCATACCAATATATCCATAATAGAAGTTTCAGAAAGGGAAGTAAGAAAGGAGTAGAAAGAATATTTGAAAAAATATTGGCTTAAAATTTCTCAAATTTGATGAAGAAAACTAATCTACACATATAAGAAGTTCAACAAAGTCCAATTAGGATAAACTCAAAGAAATACATACACACCTAGTCATCACATAACTGAACTCTCAAAATATGAAGAAAAAAATTTGAAAGCAGTAAAAGAGCTCTAACTAATCACATATAAAGGATACTTAATAAAATTAACTGATTTTTCTATTCAACATTGTACTGGAGGTACCATCCAGAATAATAAGGGAAGAAAAAAGAAAGAAAGAAAAATGCATTCAGATTGGAATGGAGGAAGTAAAGCTATCTCTTTTAAAGATGACATGATCTTGTATATGGAAAATCCCAATGCATCCACAAAGTATCTATTAGAACTGATAAACTTGCTCAGAAAGTGTGCAGGCTATAAGAACAATATACATAAATCAATTTTCTTTCCATTCATGTGTAATAAACAATAGTATCCAAAAGAAGAAAATAAAATAAAACACTTAGAAATAAATTTAACAAAAGTTCCTGGTTTGCATGCTGAAAACCATAAAACATTGTTTTAAAATTTTTTTAAATACCTAAATAAATTAGAAGACATACTATATTTATAGATTAGAAGTCTTAATATTGGTAAAATGGCAATACTCCTCAAAATAATACAGAGATTCAATTTAATCCTTATAAAAATTTCAGCTGTCTTTATTGAGCAGATGGACCACCTAATCTGAATATTTGAGGAATGCAGAATAGCCAAAATGATCTTGAAAAAGAACATAAATGCACGTTTCATACCAATTTAATGTATTATTACAACTTTAGTAATAAAGACAATGTGGTATTGGCTTAAGAATAGACATATAGATCAATGGAATAGAATTGTTATAAACAAACCCTTACATTTATGGTCAATGAATTTTTGACATGGGTGTTAACATGATCCAATGGAGTAAAAGTAGCCTTTTCAGCAAGTGCTGCTGGAACAACTGAATCTCCTCATGAAAAGAATGGAGTTGGACTTCTATCTCACTGCACATGCAAAAATTAAATAAAAATTGATGATCAACCTAAATGTAAGAAAGAAAATCTATCAGATTCATAGAAGAAAACATAAGATAAAATATTCATGACCTTGGATTAGGCAATGATTTCTTACATTGAACACTAAAAGCACAAGTGACTAAAGAAAAAAACATAGATTAGATTTCATCAAATTTACAAATCTTCATGCGTCAAAGGAAACACAAGAAAATGAAAAGACAACCCAGAGATTGGGAGCATATATTTGCTCATACTGTAAGTGATGAAAGTCTTATATTTAAAATGTTTTTGGTGGCTCTTAAAATTTTACAATAAAAAGACAATATAAATGAATAAGTGTGCATGATTTGAATAGGACCTTTTTAATGAAAATATACAGATAAATGGCCACTAAGCATAAGGAAATATGCTCAACGTCATCAGTCATTAGGAAAATGCAAACCCAAACTACAGTGTGATATTGCTTCTTACCTACTAAGATGGCTAAAATCAAAAATACAGGACAAAACAATTATTGATGATTATGTGGGGAAATTGGCTTCCTCATGCATTGCTGGAAAGATTGTAAAATGGGGCAATCACTGGAAAACAGCTTGGTAGTTCCTGAAAAAGTCAAATATAGAGTTAGCAAGTGACCCGGAAATTCCATTCCTGTGCATGTACCCAAGAGAATTAAAAACATATGTTTACACAAAAAACTGTAAACAGATGTTCAAAGCAGCGTTATACATAATAGCCAAAAAATAGAAACATGCCAAGTGTTCAACTAGTGAAGGATAAACAAAGTGTAGTATATACATAAAGTCTAATATTATTTGGGAATAAAAAGGAATGAGGGCACTGAGTGATGTTAAAATGTGGATGGACCTTGAAAATATTATGCTCATTTAAACAGCCAGTCACAAAAAGCCACGTATTATACAATACCCTTTACATGAAATGTCTAAAATAGTCAAATCCATAGGAATACACAGTGGATTAGCAGTGACCAGGGACCGGTGGTTGGGGAAACAGGGAATGAAAGCTAATAGGAATGGAGTTTCTATTTGAGTTGATGAAAATTTTCTAAAATTAGATAGTGTTTGCTAATAATTGCACACACCTGTGAAGGTACACTTCACTTCCAAAACAACGAACCGTACATTTTGAACTGATGAATTTTATGGTATGTGAATTATATGGCAATAAAGCGGCTATGAAAAGTTTTTGAAAAAGCAGGTAGATAGGATATGGTAAAACTCACAACACAGAGAAAATAATGATGTTTAAATATCATTTTCAGCCTTGACTAAGGTTACTTAATACTCTTTTAAAAGCCATATGAGAAAACTCAAACAATTTGACTGATTTTTGGTTTTCTGTGTTAGGCTCAATAATTTGTTAATGAATGCAACCGGTGGCAGGACATGGGGATGCAAATGTTCTTGAAAGGAAAATTTATGACCTGGTAATTTCAGTACCTGTCAGATGACTTACTTTGATCTGGGTTCCATTGTCAGTCAGCATGGTTTTCCATGATCTCCGTTCCTCAGTATCCACATTGTTATAGATAAACATGGCTTTCTATTGTCTTCCTCTCTGATAAATCTATTCTGAGCTTTTAAAGGAACAATTCAATCCAAAGATGTATATAGATAAATGGAATAATTTGGGAAGATATATCACTTGTAAATATCTGAGGATTCTTTGCAGGAAGAAACCTGCAGCAAATGATATACTCTTCAAACTTACAGACATCAATGGATTTGCATCTTATAAAAGCTGTCAGACCACTTTTTCAACCATATTTTTTTACTCTACTAGAAAAAGCATTCTCAAATTAATCGTCAATTTACAAGAAAACAAACATTTTCACACAATATCCTTGATATGTTTATGAAAATCAGAAATGTAAGAAATTATTATTTCAGGAACTCCAATACTCCTATAAACTTTGAAGTCACCTTGAATTCCACCACCTTTTTGAAGTATAGTGAAGTGTTTTAATTTTTGAACCAAGAATATTTAAAAACAGAGACACTAGAACAAAACAATAGATAACTTTAAATAAGACAGAGCAACTTTCTTCATTTCTGTGACAAAAGATGAAAGAGTTGGTACTGCTAAGAAAATACCTCCTTTGGAAATGTCACTTTTCTTTGGAAATCATTTAACATATGTTTATCACTTGTTATAATCCAACTATCAAGGCAACAGTTAAATTTTTCTAGACATTAATTGCAAGACTACATTCTAATAGTATCAGAAATAAAAAGAAAGAGTAGGCAGAATATGTTTCCTTTCATTTTAAAAATGTTTTATGTTTTTAATTCTACTCTAATGCACATTTTCCTGCATACAGAATTAAAAAATATTTTCCTAAGATAAATTCCCTCTGAAAATTGTCTGTTATTTTTCCAAAATAATAGCCAAACACTTTGATATTCCATATGGAGATAGGGACAATTAGGAAGCAATTAAGTCATAGCAACTAAGAGTTTGATCCACTATTTACTAACTACATGTACACATGCATGATATCGGACCTGCTTTAGTTTTCTTTTGTTTAATTTAAAAATGAAGATAACCATACTATCTACATTAAAGGGTTATTTATGTAAATGCATATAAAGTACTTAGCTCAAAGTCAGACCCATACTGAGCACTCAGTAAATGTTAATAGTATATAACAATGACAATGATGACAGTGTTAAGAACGATGAGGGTAGTAAAGGCGATGATGACAATGATGAGGATTAGGAGGAATAATTTTAACATTTCTTTATAACCTTTGCAATCTTTGAAGCTAGATTTCCACTTGAGTCTATGGGGATAAACTGTATCCTAGCAGTTTTGGCTCAAAGTAATACAATAAGAAGTGCATGTTTATTGGGAGGAGGGGGAATTTCATTATCAGAAAACAACCACTCAAGAAGGTAGAGAGATTCAATGAAAACTCCAGGTGAATTACTTATTACATCTGCATTTGTCCTGAGCCTATCCCTTCCTGATTGTTTTTGATGGTGGGTTTTGCTTGCTTGTTTGTGAATGCAATGAAGGTTGAATTTCTATATGTTGATTATCCCTGATAGATACAATACAATAAAACCTAAACACAGCCTGTTGTCAAATGACCTTGTTTGTTCTAGCCTTAGGAACATAGGGAGAAAATGCATCTTACTCTAAAACAGCCAGTGGCAGGGTGATATATCCCTAGACCCTCTCGTTGCATGCCTCAGGCATGCTCCACTCATTAGGCAGAAATCCTTGTCCAGTATTTGTTTTGACCCAGTCCACTGGGCAAAAGATATACCTAACATTCTGGAGTCCATTGAGCAAAAGCTAAACATACTAATAAAACAAACGTTGATGGACTAAGATATATCTTAATTCGAAGAACTGTCTTGTAAGGGTATTGTTCAATAATCAATATTTATGCTTACCATGGGATATTGAGAGTATCCTCTTCAATACATTTTTAACAGCATGACACAATGTGTATGATACCATTTAAAGGTCTATAGGTGCATTGAAAGAACACTGGATTGAGAGTTAGGAAATTGCCAACTTATTTCTATTTTTATATTAAATCATTCTGTGACTTTGGTCAAACAAAGGGTACTTGACTCTTTTCTTACCCATAAATTGAGTGGTAAATGAGATGACCCCTACTTTTTTTTTTTTTCTGGCTCAAGAAGTCAAGGAATATATTTATCAATAATTTTAGTAGATGCTATCATTTCTATTTGCAGATGAGGAAATTGTGTCCAAAAGGAGGTAAGTGACTTCTTTAGGGCACACAGTGAGTAAAAATGACATTGGGATTTGAGCCTGAGCATCTCCCTCAGTCTGCCTTATAAAATGAAAGATTATCTTGGCAATAATGTAGAAGACCAAACTGACTAAGCTGGAAAATAATATAGGTAAGAGGTTATTTTAGGGTCTAGGTGAGCAGTGGTGAGTACTTGAAATGAGATGATAGCAGTGGCTGTGGAGTGTAAAGCAGTGGTCCCCAACATTTTTGGCACCAGTGACCAGTTTCATGGAAGACAATTTTTCCACAGACAGTGGCTGGGGATGGTTTTGGGATGACGCAAGTACATTATGTCTGTTGTGCAGTCAGACCTCTCTGCTAATGATAATCTGTATTTGCAACCACTCCTCAGCGCTAGCATCACCACCTCAGTTCCACCTCAGATCATCAGGTATTAGATTCTCACAAAGAGCAGGCAACTTAGATCCTTCTCATGTGCTGTTTACAGTAGGGTTTGTGCTCCTTTGAGAATCTCATGCCCCTGCTGATCTGACAGGAGGTGGGGCTTACGTGGTGATGCAAGTGATGGGGAGCGGCAGTCAATACAGATGAAGCTCCCCGTGCTCAGCACTTCTCACCTCCTGCTGTGCAGCTGGGTTCCTAATAGGCCATGGACCTGCACCAATCTCCAGCCCAGGGGTTGGGGACCACAGGTGTAAAGGGTATATACAAATTGCATTTATGACAGCAAATGAGCAAATTTTGATTGCCTATTTGATTCGCTAAATGTGGAATGAAGGATAGGGAGAACTCTGAGATAGTTCTAGATCTTTGGCTTTAGGACAGCATGCATGGAATTCTCTGTGATAGGGAATGTGGGTGACACAGAATTAGAGGTGAAAATGATTAGTTTAGAAAAAAATCTCTGCCCTAAAATTGTTTACAAGAATATATTCCTATATAAACAAAATATGCTTATAATATTTATATATATATTATATACAGAGAGATAATTATATTGTGTTTAGACTATACGGAATCATCAGAAATGTCCAAGCTCATGAATGTGGAAGTAATAATAAACTAGGGAGCATAACTAAAGTAAAAGGGGAAAATAAAAGAAAAAATGTTTGACTATGATCTTCTGTGAGCACAAAGTATATAAATGGTGGATGGAAGAAGATAATCTAGGAAGGAAAAAGCTGTTATTGAATTAGGAAAATAATGAAGAGAGTTTTATAGAAGTCAAGGAAGCAAAGTATTTCAAGGAAGAACAGATAAAAATGTTCCAGAGAGATTGAATGAAATAGGCTGTTTGGATTTGAAAACTGGAAAGACATTGGTGATTTTGATGAAAGCAATTTTAGTGGATTGATAGGAATATAAGTCAGATTGAAAAAGGTTGAGAAGTGAATGTGAGGTCATACAGATCACGGGCACTTTTGGAAAATCTGAAAGGTCCATGAGGTTATCACTGCCAGGACAAATATCTTTATACTGACATTAAAATTATATGCCAATAATAATCACATTGGTGTCATGGCCACCATCTTTCCTTGAAGCTGTCTTGACTACTGCTAATATTTCTGAAGCCCTTCTTTGGCCAGCAAATTACATAGGGTGCACTGCAGATCAGATAAGACTGATTTACTCTGTTAATCCAAAGACTGAGCCATGAAGCCTAACCAAATTGGGAATTCACTGAAAAGCCATAGATATGGTAGGATAGATATTTTATCAGCATAACTTTGCCAATTACAGAATAAGTTATATCAAGTTTTGGTGTGAACATAAAGCTTTATCAGTGTTACTAAAGACTCTTAGAATTGATTCTTCTTTAGAATAGAGAATGCCTCATTAGCCACTGACACATCATAATTGCCGTATACTCTATTTAAATCTAGTTCTTGTTAGGGATGTCTCCTCGCTGTAATAACCCTGTCAGTCAACTTGCCACATATTCTTATGTGTAGGAAGTTCTCTTGAAAACCTCAAGCTATTATTAAATACTAGTGTTCGGACATTGCCCTCGCTAGCAGATTTTAATGTTTAATAAGAAAAGACATTTTACTTTAACAACTTTCTTTAATTTTCTCCTATGAGTTTGCCAGTGCAAAAGTAAAGTGACATAACAGTAACATGGCGCTGGATTTGGTATATTAGCACAGGACCTAGTGTCAGTTCTAATACTAACTAGCTATGTAAGCTTGGAAAATTCTCATAACATTTCTGGATGTTTGTATGTCTTCTTGGTAAAATAAAGAGTTCCAAGAGAAAGTCCTCAGGGAACCGTCCAATTTTAAAATGATTCAGCGACTCTAAAAGCTTTTGCATCTTACCTCCTATAAAGCCGAGGCATGGACCTACCACTGGGCTTCCAGAAACATTGTGGCGACTACCCAGTCTGTTAGCATTGACATAATACTCATCTTAATATCATGCGCTTGGACTAGACACTTGTAAGAGATAAATGATAGTCGAGCAACTTCTTTAACAGGTTTTATATGTGAAACTGAAGAGGATAAACTTTGTGCAAAAGCGTGCAAAACAGAACATGTCAAGGAAATGCTGAAGTACAACTTCAAATGAGGTGGCCCCGCTGTGAACATGCTGCAAAAAAGCATCAGCAAACACTTGCGCTCGGTACATTGGGGGGAAAACAGCTTTTTAAATGAAACTGTGGCTTACTGGAATTCGTAAAAGCAGAGACACCCTGACATCTGGTTCTGTAAACGGTAGCGACCTCCTGGAGGCAGAGGATAATCTCTACAAGAGCAGAACGAGGTAAAACGGCTCATCGTAATCAGCCTCTAGTGCCTTTTCACAGCACCAGCAATTGTCATCAAGGGCGTCTTCCTCCAACTCTTACGGACTGAAATGGTGAGAGTCGCCCAGGCTCTCCTACCAGGTCCCATCCATTCTGGAGCATTAAGCAGGATATACTGAATAAAAGGTTTTGCATGATTGTGAATTTCCTAGAACACATACTGGTCTAATTTTAATCTGGCAGATATAAATTTATGTTGAATCTCTCTCTCTCTCTTTTTTAACCATTCCTTGGGGCAATGAGCTTCATGAAGTAACTCACTTTATAAAGTAATAACTGTTGTCAGTTACGTTCTCCGCTCCCTGTTCCTTTCCCCGTCCACTTTCACAATTTTTATTTAAGGAGATACACTTGCAGTTGCACTTCAGAATTCTTTCTAATTATCCAAATTGCACCCTACTTCTTCCATCTTCCTACATCTTTCCCAACTGACTGTTTTGCTATACCCGTCCCCTTTTTCACACTGCATTGCAGTTTGTATCTTCCTACCTTCATTCAGTGTTCTCATCCAAGGTACATGTTAGAATTAAGCAGACAGTGCCATATATATATATATATTTCCCCACTCTACTCTGGAACAATGATTTTAGAAACTCTGGGTCAATAGCATTTGTATTTCTTGTAAGTTCCTGGGCAATCTTCCTGTGCAGACATGTTTTAAAAGCATAGCCCACCTAGACAGTTGTTAGTATCTTTTATTTTCAATGTGTGATACAGTAAATGTAAAAGAATACACATTCTTTTACAACTTCTATGCAATCTAAATTATCTTTCCATATATGTGACTATAATCCTGTGGACTCTCCTATTTTTGTGTTTTTGATTAAAGTGGTACAGTGGCTTGATGTGTCTAGTGATTGGATTCCAGAAATATTTCTGTCCCAGAATTCAGTCATATGCTAAGCTCTCTACTGTGTGCACTCATATTTCGTGTAACTATACCAATAACTCAATGAAATAGATATTATAATCTAGTTTTTGGGTAAAAAAACTGAAGGTCAAAATTTTTCAATTATTTGTCTAACATCATACTTACAGACCTGTAATAAAGAAACAGATTTCTTGGTTCCTACTAAGGTGCTCTCTTTATCACTGGTATTTCCCAGGTAAATTTCAGGGTCAAGAATGAAAGACTGGAGCCCATTAGTCTACAATTATTGCTTTGTTTCTTCCATTCAGTGACCTTGCTCTTCTCAAAATAAAATAGATTTCTCATTCGCTGTTTAGTTGCACAGTTTTGAAGACCCTCTTCTTATAGTTTATTTGCACCTTGGATGTGAAACAATCTATAAACTTTTATATGTAATCTGAAAACTTGATTCTGGAAGTGTTTTTCATGCAGAGAATGATATTATTTATCAAATATGTACTTTTACCATTGCTGTTGTATTCCTAGAGGGAGATGGGCCCCACTTAAAAGTCTTGCCTTAACATTGTTAGTGCCTTTGAATCAAAACGTTTTAAAGACCTTTTGAAGAAAAAGTTGAGAAAGGAATTAGATTAAGTTCCCTATTTCGTGTACGTTTATTCTTCCAAAAACTGAAGTCAGATAATAGTAGTTCCTCATATAAAAACTTTCTCACTTTGCCTCCAGTTGTTTACAGATTCTACTCAGTAAATTCCAAACCTGAAATGAAAATTGATCAGTTCTGTAGTTCCCAAGTTCTGGGTTATTTAGAGTTGATAAAATGCCTGCAATCTGCCAGCCTTTGGACTGAGTAGCTAACTGGAACTACAAGTTACATATTTAGCCAACAGTTGGAATATTCCTAAGGCCTTCCCTATAATGAGTTAGGCAAAAGACAGTAATTTAGTCTTCCTACCGACTTCTTTACACCCCTTAATGCAGTTTTTGGAGAGTGGCCATATATGATTCCAATGATTATCCAATTTTCTTTCTGCCTTTAATATATTTAAGAAATCCCTAAACCTGGCTTTGGAATTTCTTTGCAAAGCATTCTACAAAGTCTGTCCTATTGTGGTTGATCTTTGCACCTGACTCTGTGAGCTTTGCTGATTTCTTTTTGACACAGGCATTTTAAAATCATGTTTTAATATGTGGCCATTTAAAGGAGAGAATATGTCAATATTCATGTGAAAAATTCTGTCAATAATTCGTAAATTGTTCGAGTATCTTTTGCACAATGTGTTGAAATGTTCCCTTTATGGTATATTGAATTCTTCAATGTGAAGCAGCATCTAGAATTTCTAGTCTGTTTAATTGGTCTTTCCACTTATTTCTGCATCATTAGATTATTCTTTAATTTGCATAGAATTGTATTTTCCTGTATTATTTTCTAGAGTAAATGCCACTAGCCTCCTTTTACTCTTACTGAATATATTTGCATAATCATCATGTATTTATTTTTTCTAACTTAGTATTAAAATCATTTGGTCAAATTCCAAATGGAGAAATTATCTTAGAATTTAATTTGAGATTATATTATATCAAGCCATCAAATCTTTGTTTGAAGTGTTTTAATATGTTTTATTTTATTATTGTTTTGCATGTTCTTGCATTTTAAAATGTATTGAAAGATATACGGGGATAATGATTAATATTACTTAACCTTTAGCAATATGATATGTTCTTTTTGTTTTAATTCATACAATAGAATTCAATTGTTCCTGTTGTAAGTACTGTTCCTTTTAATATATTTAGGTTGGTATTTGCCTCACTATTTCTTTTATCATGGGGATATTTCTTTATTTTCCTTGAAAGAAAGAATCACAGATGTCTTATTAACAATTAATTCCCATGTCCTCACACATTATTTACTACATAAAAGATATTCAATAGATATATTTGAATCAAAATATTTGAAAAAAGCAACATACAGATAAATGTTAAAAACTCAATCTCAGAATTAATGCATTTTAATTGGGGTATCTAATGCATTCACATTTATGATGCCAGTAGGTCCATTTGTTTTATTTCAAACATCTTTTTTGAAAAGCATATTTCTTTGGTTTCTTTTTATTTTGTTAGTAATCAAGTTTTCTTTACTTCTATTTTTTAATCAATTTGGAGGTTTTATATAGAACTATTGCTACTACATTTTCAAAAGTCTATATTTTCAGCACTGAGAATAAGATAACATTTATTGCTGTCTAGCCTTGTATAGAGCAAGAAATCTGAAAAAATTTCTCTGTTAAATTCTGTGTCTTTTTTTTGTTAAAAATTTGTAATATATTTAACCCTATTATTTTCATTATTCAAAATAATAGTCACAATTTTCTCCAAGTGTGATTTTTTAAAATATTTTATTACATTTTCCAAACAAAAAGAATCTGTAATTTCTCTGTTGTAATAGAAACCAAATATATTTTGAGGCTTAACTAGAATCTCAACTTTGACAGTTTCCTTTATAACGGTAGTTAATTTTTTTTTCCAAAATCTATTTTACTTATTTTTTTAGTTCATACTTCTAAATTTATATTTCTTATATGCTGCCTTTTATCTCTGGTTACCTGTTTTTAATGTGTCTGTTCTTTGTCTCTCCAACCAAATGAATCTACTTCTTTGGAAGCAGCAGTGAGTCTTGTAGAACGTGGCTTAATGGACAGTGGATCTGGCTAGAATGTGTGGCCTCATTACAAAAATTAGATTCTTAAATAGATCAGTCAGGTTGCCACAGGCTACCTAGATAATTTGCATGACTGTACCACAGGTGAAGGGCCTGGCACAGCGACAGCAGATGTCAGCAAGATACAGTAATTGGGGGCCCTCTGTTATTATCTCTAGTCTGCTAAGGTGGATGTTATGGTTTGGAGAATTTAAGTGACTAGCCCAAATCATTTGATTGAAAGTGTCGGAATTTAGAAATGAATCCAGAAATTGAGGCAGTCAGGGAGACTTGGTACTGGATCACTGGACTAATTGGTCTAGAATTCTTTAAATTGCTTTTTAATAGATAAAAGATTACTTTGACAATCTGGGATAAGAATCTGGAATGTAGGCTTCCACCACGGGGAATGGAGAAATGAGAAATGAGATCCAAGCAAATTTATACAGAAGTGTGAATGCAATAGGCTCTCGTATTGCATATTGGATGGATTGACGTTTTCGTGGCGAATTCTTGATTTGTTCAAATAAGATATTTTCATTGTCTTCAAAGTATAAATTTTTAATATGCCTTTAAAATGATACATTATCTGCCAACTTTTTCAAAATTCCAGATAATCATCTCTCACTTTATTATCTAGCAATATGTGCCTTAACACATCCTGTTCCCTCTGCCAGAATGGTCCTCCCTCACTTTTAATCCTAGCAAAATATTCAAAAGTCATCTGAAGAGTCTCTTCCCTGCTAAATCTTTTTTGCTCCACAAGGACTGAAATGTATGTTTATCAATGCCTCCACTGTGTATTATGGATACTTTTCTTTATAGCACTTAGCAGGACACTTTTTAATAGTCTCTTCAGACCCATTTTCTCATTAGACATATAGCTCTTGAAAACAGGGGCCATGACATTCCACTAGAGTAATTCCAGCACCAAGCACTGTGCTTTTCAAATAACAAGCCTGCAATAAATAAATGAGAGCAGAAAGGAGAGAGGCAAGAAAGGAAATTAAGACGTCCTTCTCATTGCCCACTTGTATCGTTGCTGTATCAGTTCTGCATTTAGAAGTAAACTCGTCCCAAGCAAAAAAGGTTTTAGCCAGAGACTGTGTGTGTGTGTGTGTGTGTGTATGTGTGTTTTCAGACCAATAATGTTAATAACATTTTTTGGATCCAAGTACATTACATAGAACATAAACTCAGTAGTCTATTTTTAAAAGGATCTGATTACAGTCCTATCACTTAGTGGGCCACTCTGAATAAAAACAATCTCAGCCTTGGTGTGTATTACAATCACAGATAAAGACAGAGGATATATGACTGACAGACTGGTGAGGACATATGTCCCTTCTTCTTCTTCATATGTCCCTTTCAACTCTAGGCTATGATACAAATAAGGCTTATAACCCTCAAGAAGTCCCAGCCACCACAACCTGACACCAGACTGGCAGGGACATGTAAGTATATGCTGCCTTTCATTATATTTCAATATCATTAATAGATGTTAAGTTGAAATTTAAAGGATCTTGAGATATCAAAGGTTCTATTCCTAGCCAGATCAACAATTGGACCTCGTCTTATACAGGATATTCTATTTTCATTTCTAAACTTTATAGCTAGTTAATTGCTCTTTTTATATTTTAAGCAAAGACCTGATCTGATAAACACAAATTTCAAATGTATATTTTGAAATAAAGAAACTGATACTGTGAATGCAGACAAAATAGAAGAGCAGGCAAATCAGAACTATAGAGGACATTTTAGCAAAAGCAGAGAAACAACTAAATGGTTAAAATGACAGTTTTCTTTGGCTTTTCAGATATTCAGATATAGGGAAGGAAAAGATGCACATTTTTATTTCACAGATGCATATTTTTATCATTTTTTTAATTTTAAATAAAATTCACTGCTGAAACAATTTTAAAAAGCTTACCCAGCTACATGAACAAAAATATTAAAAGTATCCTATAGGGGGCGCTCAAGTACTATGAACTGAAGCATTTACTGCTTCTAGAGTCAGATTTTGTTTGGATGGAAAAGGGTAGACCCTTGGGCACGTTTTCATGTTACTTTTTATATAAAGAACAAAAATGAGTAAAATAAATGAAAATACTCTTTGTCACACTTCTAGTATTCCCCAGTGAAAGACAAAGGGATATTAAAAGGTGTGCCTAAATGGCATTTTGAGCATTATTATTTTAAAAGCATAAAGGTGTAATAGTGTAGACAGCTGAGTTTTTCTGCATTTTCAAAATTCTAAACAAAATTTCTCCTGCATTATAGTTCAGTGGCGGAGATAATTATCATTCTCTTCTGGAGACGTTTAGTTGTATAAAACAGTAAAAAGCAGAGTCATGTGCTTCATTTTTCTCTAGGTTTTAAAGCAGAATAATATAAGAGACTATTTAAATTAAATTACTTTTGAAAAATATTCCTAAGAGAAGTGAGTCTAACACTTGCACAGATAAGTGGTAACAAAAAATGGTGATTTTTCTTTTTTTAAAGGGGGTGAGTTGGTAGAGGTGAGGGCAAAACTAAAATCCATTCCAGCAGCCTGTGTGCCACAGGTTATTTCAACTGAGCTATGTTTTGATAGCTGAGAGATTATTGGAACCAAATCCTAAATGAAAGCCTGTGATAGTACCTAAATGAAATCAAATGGTTTTTTTCTTTAAAGTCATGGGTGGTGGGGGTGGTTTCATTTAGGCTTTGAACCTGTAGTTAAAAAGAAGTTGCTTTTTAATTTTAGTATGGTCCATATTATGGTAGCTTAAAATGAACATCTAGATGCCTCCAGGGTAGTGATGTGAATCCCATTAAGCACATTAAATACCAATCGCCCATTGAATTTCCCACTGGGAATTTCCCATTTAAGTGCTTCACCGTGCTCATCTCACAGAGCATGTGTGTTCTATTTCTGCTATTTTCAGAAAAGAAAATTTAATTTGTGCCTTTGGTTTGCAAACAGCAAGTATGAGTGCTAACTCCTTTCATTAGCTGGTTCACCAAGGTCACAGCTGTGAATAATGGAATCACTTCTAGTACCATTTGTCAAATAGATAACTTGGGACACCTGTGTGCAGGTATGTGCGAATCCTATAGCCTGTTTACAATATAAAGTAAGATTTGAACCCGATTTCCTGTATGATTGAAGAGATCTAAATATTTGCTTTCATAAAATTGGGTTATATGTCAGCAATCTCTAACAATGATTTGAGAAGAGTCTTGAGTTCTTGATGTACTTTGAGAGCATCAAGCTTTTAAATAAGACAATTTGTAACTAAGATTTCTTAAATTTAATACAGTTATTAAGGCCAAAGAGACAGGATTTTCTGGAACAGTCTTGATTAGAAATATTCTTCCTGTTTCTTCATAATTCTATTTATTAAGCCATGTTCAGTTTTGGTTTGGAAGCTGTGACTATCATAAATATACAATGCGGAGGAGGAAGTAGAGGGAAGAAGGAAATGGCCTGAGAGCCACAAAGACAGTCAGGCAGTTGCCACCATAATGTCCCTGAGGCTCCAATTTGCTTTCACTTGCAGCCTACAGCTAGGAGCATGTTTGGTCTAGAAACTCCCCATCCAAATTTAGGCCTGATACCTACTTGTCCTTTAATACATTTCACTGTATGTGAAGAACAGAATATGTCACTTTTTTGGAGCTATTTTCCCAGTGGTTAGCCATAGTTTTGTGGAAATGTCCAAATTAATTAATCTCCTCGGTTTTGGATATAAAGTGAAAAATAATATCAGCAATCCTTTGACCAATCTTTGTATATTCTCCAAATGTAGATCCATTCATGGTTATTTTATTTGTATATACAATACGTTTTTCTTTTTCAATTAACTATAGTTTTCAGGAAAACTCAGTAAAGAACATAAAAGCTATTTCTTGTTATTTCCATCCAGTTTCTTCCAGCAAGAAGAAGAAGAAAACAGGAAATGAGATTAGAATAAATCAGGATTGATATCTGTCTAAGAGTACCAAACTGTAATTTCTTTTAGAAATAAGTGCATTTTATCACAAAGGAAAATATCAACTCTGAATTACTCATTATATTCTTGGTCATACTGCGTCTAGCATTGCTATTTATCTTCTTCTACCTTTCCTCTTGTGTACTTGTGAATAACTTTATCTTGACCCTCATTGTAGTTGCTGTTGTTATGTAGTAGGGTTTGCAGAATGATATGAATGATACCCTTGGTAAAGTCTATTTACCATGCAGAATGTAGCAATTGAAAGTCATAAAAGCATTTAATGGTCTTTCAACTATAATTTAACTTTGCCAGGATTCATGCATAAAATCGCACATTTTCACAAATCTTGATAAATATATCCAGGTCCAAATGTCACTATTTTTCTTCCCACAAAGAGAGGCTTGACACAAAATTAGGGCATTCTGTTTTGGGTTATAAAGCTTCTTTTTGCATTTTAGTTTTATAATGATTAAAAAGTATAATTTTTATGACAAAAACATTTTCAGAGGCCAAGAGATGTTTCCTATCTGCAAGAAATCATTTTTTTTTTACTTAAAAAATTAATAACGTTCTGGAAAAGTTAGTTTTGTAAGTTGTGCTTTAAAACAAACTTTTAAAAAATATAAAAGCGCTACTCTAAACAAACACCACTTACTATTCACTTATTTAAAACTCACTCTGTGACAAGCCTACGCCCAAATGGAGCTGGTTCCCAGTGTGAGTTAAACAAGGTGCACTTTGAAGAAAAATGTGTTTTTCTCTTCTTTTTTTCCTTATTTATTTATTTATTTATTTTTTGCCTCTCTTTACTATTTTGTTCTGTAATTTATTATATGAGGGCCATTTCTGATAAAGGAATAGAAAAAAAAATAATTACTCTTCTTAAAAAAACCAAATGAAACAAAACAAAGCAAAGTTCATAAGAAGTGAAAAGTCATTAATTAATGGCAAGGCAAATTGTCTCTGGGAGCCTATTATAGGATTATGGAAAAAGCATATATAAAAAGATCAAAACAATTTTTTTTTAGTGGGAAATCATGAAATGCTAAAAACTATAGAAAAATAAAGGTAGGAAAAATCTAATTTCGATAAAAGTAGGAAATTATTAACTATAAAGGGGATAAGATGATTAAAAGGGTCACAAATAGGTCTTCATTAATAATAGCTATAATAAAAATCAATAAACGAATAAAAGTTGAACAAGACTCTTTCACATTCTTTTTTTGTCCTCTGATTCTATGTCAATTCACAAAATAATAGGATCCTCAGAATATGATAAATCTGTAAGAATGATCACTGACAGAATCTCTGAATGTTCTTAATTTTGAATGTTTCTGAATTTGCTACCAAATTCTAGCTTAAAGTATGATGTGCTGATTGAGTGAGTAAATTATGTTCTAACCCTCAAAGTATATAAATATATTTTGTGTTTTTTTTCAGAGTTTAATTCTAATGGAAGTCTTTGATTTCTCTCTGTCTATAAAGACATTTTTCAAGAGGGACACTTCACTAATTTTATTGGGTGGTCTCAGTAATGGCCTTTATCTGTCGTGCCTATGGTTTTTGATGGAATTTTTCCCACAACATCCTGGAAGATCAGTCCTTTAGCACAGAAAGAGTGTTTGGTCTAGATTATATGCTCTGTTCATGCAAGGACTATATCTATTATCCTCATTGCTATATGCACAGTGCCAAATACAGTGTCTGTCTTATAATATTAGTGAGTGAATGAATTCATAACCTCTGACATAGGAAAAATCTAAAGGGATATCAACAAAGCTGACTCTGACTACGTAACACAGGAAAGAGTCAGGAAACTTTATTCAAGGGTTATTTCTGATATTAATAAAATGTGTGACCTCAGACTAGTCACCTTTCCTTTCTTTAAAATTTTTTCATTTGTAAAATGTGGTAAATCAGACTAGGTTATTGGAATGTTCATTCCAGCTTCAACAATCTAAGGATTTCCAGTTAAAATTAAGGAGCAGCCAGATGATGACCAAAAGGTCAGAGATCCATATTAGCAGGTAGAAAAATGCTTCGAGTTCATATTGAGAGTGCATCCTGACCACTGAGCCACTGACAACCAACTCTCCTCATGATACATTAAGTCTATTCCAGCAGTTGGAGAAGGCAACGTGAGCTCATCTTGACCACAGATATGTCAGGGTCTAAAAGCATCAAAGCAGTATGCCTTATGATCAGCAATTGACCTACAACCCAAGGGCTATTCCCAAGTGAGAAGGATTTGGTGAGTTTTTGACATGTCTGTATTACCCACACACGGATTGCAATATTACTGATTGTGCCTTCGGTTGACATATCCAAAAAGCAAAAAGGAATTTGGATCTTGAGGCTATATTATTGTAATGGAAGTTATTCCTTTAAAAATGAAAATAAATGTCATTATTTTTATCTTTCAAGTTGCCTGCTGACTTTGTCTGAATCAGTAGACTCCTTCCCTTCCTGTTGTGAAAAGTTTATCAAACAAGAATCAGACAAAACTTAAAACAATCAAGTTAGTATTAAAAGCTTATATCATTTGCCTTCTGAAAGTTGTAATTGTCTCTGAGTTGTGCTTTCCACCATAATATGTATATCTGAAGGGATTCACAAATGACAGTAAAGAGAAGCTGAGACTATGTAAAGAGAAGACCAACTTAATTTTCTTGGAAATATTTTTACTTGTCAGATTTAATCAGATTATTGTAACGCTTTTCATTTTCTTTTCTCCTGTACATACCTTCCAATAATTGGCAAATGGTAGGAATTAAAGTTGCACTAAAATCTTGTTCATCTCGACCAAATCCCCATATCCCATTTGAAACAGAGCTCACTTTTGAAGAACAGCAGTCAAAAATGTGCATTGAAATGCCACAGTTTGAGAAATAACTTGAATGTAAAGTTTCTTTCTCAGAGGTTTTGTCTGCAGTAACTTTCAATTTTAAAGAGCTGATAATGTTTCTTCAACAATTCTCTCTCTCTCTCTCCCTCTGTCTCTCAATCTCTCTGGGTCTCCGTCTCTCTCCCTCTCTCTCTCCTTTTCCTTTTCCTTCTCATCCTGTGTCTGCTGCTGCCTGGCAACTTTTCTGTCTGGAAAGGCAGAGTAAGAAACCCAGCAGCCTTTGCCACGATAGCTGCAGAAATCCCTAGCAACCTAATGTTCAAGCCAAGTCTCCTTCAAACACATCTCTTCCATGAGACAGACTGTCAGCTCCGGTTTGTTTAGACACATATCCTCTTTCTAACTTACAACTTTCGGGTGTGTAGCACATGAATTGTTACTATCTATGGTAAGAAATGCAACAGCACAAAAAATAATTAAGTTAGCAGAAATGAAGTCTAATGTTTGATCACATGTGTAGAAAGCGTGGCTCTAATTGGGGTAGTATAAGATTATCACTGACTGATAATTAATATTCGTGTGTTGTTTTAGAACAGAAAGGAAGAATGATTGGTTCTACTTTGTTTAATTTATCTCAATGATAGATTTCATAATATTCTATAGTTTGATGAATTAATTTATTTTACTTGTCAGTGTTAATAACTCTGATTAGAATGAAGAAATTATAATGGGCCATAGTAACAAACAGACTTTGAACAGTGACTCTAGCTATTTTCCCTTCATTAATAGCACACTTTATTAATTTCCTTTTGCATTGAAGCATATATTATGGGGAAATAAAAATATTTTATAGAAAATTATATTTATACTTTCTAGTTTGTTTATAATCCATTAAAGTTGATGGTTATTCAAAACCTAGGAATAAATTATTTAATTTTGAACCTCAGATTTTGTCTCTACTTTAATCAATCTCTTTGGTGCTCATAAAAACTAGCTCGTTCGATCAACTGGTCATTTTCACTAGATATTTGGAAGAAGAGCCACCTTATGCAAGTGATTTGATGTGTGACAGACAATTTTATCCTACATCATTTTGACATTGGCTTTAATTCAGTGTTGGAACAAATATATATCTATTGGTTAACATTTAATCTGTTTATTATATACTATGGTTTTATGGTATGAGTCAAAGTCCTTATTATAAATCTTTGTCTTAAAAATTCTTGATAAGCATTTAAATTCATGAGTTGTGTCTACTTGAGCACTGGTACATACCTGTGCATCTATACTTCCACTAAATTTCTATAGAGATTTTTTGTACCATTTAGGTCTTTATTAATCATAAAATAAAGCTCCAAATATTATTTCATAGATAATACTTCACTGAGACTCATTCACAGTTAACTTTAAATATAACAAGTCACCTTTTATTGGTACTCTAGCCTATACCTTAGTACCCAAGCCTCCGCATCACTATCACTGTTTTATAGCACTATTTTGAGTCATGTGTCATTCGTGATGATTTAATTGGTGATTACTTAAAAAGAATTTTATTTTACTTTATTATTCTGGTCACAATGCGCAGACAATGCGTTCTTGATTTTCTTTCATTCAAGGAAGTAAAAAAGTCAACTCTGCCTAATTCACTTAGTAGGCTGATTATTGGCAGCACTACCTATTTAAAATGTAGTATATTTACAATTCAAATGTTTCTAGACATTTACTTCTCTGATTATCTTTTCTAGCTTCCCCCTTTTCCAAGCTGGCCATAGAATCTAGGGCTGCCACACATATTGCAGAAGTGGGTGATTCACTGATTTTGATCATAGCATTGTGGCACTTTGGTACATGGTCAGTCTTTGGTGGGTCATAGTATTCCAGGCTGCTTTCTTCTAACTTGCAATTTTTGACGTGGATGGCGATTGGTTGCAATCTTATAGAAGAGGAAGAATCTGGATCTCCTTAGCATGGCTTGTAAGCCCTCTTGATTTTCTTGCCCAGGCTTAAGTGGATACAAATTTCCTAATAGCTGACCTTGTAGTTGACTGAATGGGGTTATGTAAGAAAGATACTCACTCACTTTGTCCCAGTGAACAAGTATTTCATAGAATGCAGAGGTCTGTGCACCTCTGAGAAAGAAACATTTATTACTTTGCACATCATTCAAAATATACGTCTCTCTTTCTTTCTCACTCACATGCTTTCAACTCTGTCACTCATTCCAAAGTTTGTGACTTTGGGGTATGAAGTAAAATAGGTGAGAAAAAAAAAGCCTTTCCATTTATCATATATGATGCATTTGATTATGAAACAATAAAAACATCTAGGGGAAATTATACATGTAACAACTTTAGAAGGAAAAAGCGTACTATTTTAAATGTAGGAGTCATATTTTAGACACTAAACGATATGATTTACAAGGGAAAGTAAACTTTAAAATTTAAAACATGAAAAAAGTGACATAAAAGATATATTTATAATCACAGAGTAGGAAAAGATGGATTTCACAGATTCTTGGCAATATTCTCCAGTGTCACTTTTGCATTCTTTGATCCAGTTTAATTTTAATGGCTTCAAACATGTTTCTGGATAATTTTATTCTCATAAATAGCTGGTTCACAGTGTTGGCACTCATCTATCTATAAGTCTCAACCAGTAAACTGAGTAAAGTGTTTAAAGTATCAATACCTTCCTTTCCCTTTTCAATCACCCTGTTGCTTAGTTTTGTTTCTTTCTTATACTTTTCCCTTCCACTCATCTCAGGTCTTAAAATAGTCAATACAAAGCATTTTCAACCTTTGCTCTTAGACAGGAATTATTGATGCTACTAGGAAGAAAGCAAGCCTTCAACTATTACAATTCTGATTTTTAACTCCACAGCTATTTTTGAATGAGAAACTAAAATTTTAGGCATTTGGATGATCATGTTCAAAACTTAAGTGGTCATACTAACAATTTTTTTTTTTAATTTTACTGATTCATTTTGATGCTCCTGATGGCTAGGGAAAGTTCTTAAGCCACCACTGTATTATGTGAAAAAGGAAAACAAAACAAAACAAAAACAACAACAAAAAAAAAGGAAAATATTTTAAACAGAACAATGAGCAATCCAAATAAAAAAGTAAAATATATAAAAGTTAAGTTTTTAAATCTAAGAAATGAAAAATGGAAAAGTTAAGAATTTACTTAACGGAATCTTTAGTTATTTCC
>CAUYRT010047831.1:0-19600 GCA_963574885.1 Lepilemur ruficaudatus
AAAATTCTCATGCCTAGTTTTAGCTGTAAATGGGAAAATACAGCAAGGATTGCCTGCTAATTGTGACTGGAGGCTGAGGACCCTCTGGGAGGGGCATGTGGATCACCTCATCCACCCCATCAGGCAAGCCACTTAGAAAAGCAGAAATGATGGCTGAGGGTGATGGGTGAAGACAATCTAGAATAGACGGTAGAGCAGGGAGGTGATAGTGCCAATTGGGGCATCAGGATCAGGGTTGCTAGGGCAGGGATATAGCAGGTGTTGTTGGTGTGCCCCCAGTCCCTGGCCAGAATCACTTTATCAGTTCGGTTTGGGTCATCCATCCCCTGACTCATGGATTAGAGCTGCAAGAGTTAGCAATCTTTTCTGGGGAATTGCCTCTGGGTTATTGAGTTACTTCCCTCGGAGTTGCCTGGGAGTTGCTTCCTGACTGCATACCGCAGGGAAGCCCTTCAGCCAAAGAGTAATTGATAAGGGGATATAAAACCACGGCTCCCTTGCCTCAAGGTGGGAAAGAGTCTGGAGTCACAAAACTCCAGAGCTCCCCCAGGGGATCAGCCGGAGGCTAGAATGTACTTGAAATCATATCTACTTTAGCTTCATCTCTCTCCCTATCCTGCTTCTCTCACTCCCTTAAAGTTTATCCTGAGAGGGCTCCTGCTATAAAGCACTTGTAAATGTATCCCTGTTTCAGACTCTACTTCTAGGGAATCCAACCTAAGGCACCGTCCAACAGGTCCATGGTTTTTGTGAAACAGCAAGGCGAATTTTCAATGTAGGTTGTTATAAATTCAGGTAAATCTACTTTGTTCAATTCCTCAAATGCTTAAAATTCTTTAGGTGTTCCAGAGCTTTACTGAAATATGTTTTGAGAAGGTGGGTGATTTTGGGAATATATGAGTAGGTAACCAGAAAGAGTGTTTTCTGAGTTTGTTGGAAGTTATTCCAACACTTTGCAAATAACATTCTGGTAGACTTATTTGAGAAATCATATGAGGGAAGTCCCAGAAAAGATGAGATTTCTTTTTTCTCTTTTATTTTTAGTTGACATGTAATAATTGAACATATTTATGGGATAGAGAGTGACATTGCAATACACATATATAACGTGTAATGTCCAAATTATAAAAAAAAGCATAGCCATTACCTTAAACATTTATCATGTCTTTGCATTGTGAACATGAAAATCCTCTCTTCTAGCTTTTTGAAAATATCCCATACACTATAGTTAACCATATTCACACTACAGTACTGTGGAACACCAGAACTTATTTCTTCCATGTAGCTGTAATTAGTTTCTGTTAACCAACCTCTCCCCATCCTCCTCTCCCCGCAACCTTCGCAGCCTCCAGTACTCACAACTCTACTCTCTATTTCCATGATCTCAAAATTTATTTTAGCTCTCACATATGAGTGAAACATATGATATTTATTTTTTCTGTGCCTGATTTACTTTGCTTAACATAATATCCTCCGGGCTCATCCATGTTGCAGCAAATTATAGGATATCATTTTTTTATGGTTGAATAGTATTTCATTGTGTATATATATCATATTTTCTTATCAATTCATCTGTTGATGGGCACTGAGTTTGAATCCATGCCTTAGATATTGTGAACAGTGCTGCAATAAACATGGGGGTGCAGGTTTCCCTTTGATATGCTGATTTCTGCTCCCTTGGATCAATACCTAGTAGTGGGATTGCTGAATTATATGATAGTTCTGTAGTTCTGTTTTTAGTTTTTTGAGAAATCTCTGTACTGTTTTCTATAATACTAATTTACATTCCCAACAACAATTTTTCCTTTTCCTACAGCAAGAGTTCCCTTTTCTGCGCATGCTTACCAGAAAAATAACAAATGTTATTTGTTTTTCCCTTTTGAGAATAGCCATTGTAACTGAGGTGAAAGGAAATTTTATTGTGGTTTTGATTTGCATTTCCTTGATGACTAGGGGTATTGAGCATTTTTCATATACCTGTTGGCCATTTGTACATTTGTATGCCTTTGAGAATGGTTTTTTTTGTTTGTTTGTTTTTGCTGTTGAGTGTTTTGAGATCCTTGTATATTCTGGATATACTCATTCTGTCAGATGAATAGTTTGCAAATGTTTTCTGTCATTCTACAGGTTGTCTCTTTATTGATTGTTTCCTTTGCTGTGCAGAAGCTTCTCAGTTTAATACAGTCCCATTTGTCTATTTTTGGTTTTGCCGTCTGTGCTTTTAAATTCTTAGCCATAAAGTTTTTGCCAAACAGATGTCCGGAAGCATTTCTCCTATGTTGTTTTTCCTAGTAATTATATAGCTTTTAGACTTACATTTATGTTTTTAACTCATTTTGAGTTGATTTTTGTATGTTCTGAGAGATAGGGCTCTAGTTTCAGTCTTAAGCATGTGGATATCCAATTTTCCCAGCACTACTTATTAATGTGGGTATCTTTTCCCTAATGTATATTCTTGATGCCTTTGTTGAAAATGAGTTGACTGTAAACACGTGGATTTACTTATTTTGAAGTCAGGTGTTGAGATGCCTCTATCTCTGTTCTTTTTGCTCAGGATTGCTTTTGTTATTTGGCATCTTTTGTGATTCCATATGAATTTTAGGATTGTTCTTTCTATTTCTGTGAAGAATGTCATTAGTATTTTGATAGGGATTGCATTGAATTTTTAGTTTGCTTTGGGTAGTATGGTCATTTTAACAATATTAATTCTTCTAATTCATGAGCATAAGATACCTTTCCATTTTACTTTGTCCTCTTCAATTTCTTTCATCATTTTTTTTTTTAGTTTTTTTGTAGGGATATTTCACTACCTTGGTTAAATTTATTTTTATGTAATTTATATTTTTGTAGCTATTGTAAATGAGATTGTTTTCTTGATTTCTTTTTGAGGTGGTTTGTTATTGGTATATAGAAATGCTACCGATTTTTGTATATTTTTGTGTTTTGCAACTTCACTGAATTTATATTTCAGTTCTTTGAGGTTTTTTGGTGGAGTCTTTAGGTTTTCTATGAACCTGATAACAAAGAACAATTGTACTCCCTCTTTTCTGATTTGGATGCCTTTTATTTCTTTCTGTTACCTAATTGCCCTGGGTAGGACTTCTAGTGCTATGCGGAGTAAGAGTGGTGAGAGTGGGCATCCTTGTTCCAGTTCTTTGAGTAAAGGGTTTCAGCTCTTCTCTATTCAGTGTGATGTTAGCTGTGGGTTTGGGCTTTATTATGTTGAGGTATGTTAGTTCTATGCCTAGTTGGTTGAGAGTTTTTAATGATGAAGCGATGTTGAGTTTTGTCAACTGCTTTTTCTACACTTATTGAGATACTCATATGGTTTTTGTCCTTCATTTTGTTGATGTAATATATCATACTTATTAATTTGCATACATAGAATTATCCTTGCATCCCCAAGTTAATAACACTTGATGGTGGCATATTCTCTTTTTGATGTGTTTTTAGATTAAGTTTGCTAGTTTTTTGTGGAGAATTTTTGCATCTGTGTTTATTAGGGATATTGGCCTGTAGTTTTCTTTTTTGTTATACCCTTGTGTGCTTTTGTTATCAGAGTAATGCTGGCCTTGTAGAATGAGTTCGGAAGAGTTCCCTCCTCTTTAATTTTTTGTAATAGTTTGAGAAGAATTGGTGTTACTGTTTCTTCAAAAGTTTGGTGGAATTCAGCAGTAAAGCCATCTGGTCCTAAGCTTTTTATTACTGATTCAATCTCATTACTTGTTATTGGTCTATTCAGGTTTTCTATTTCTTTCTGGTTCAATCTGGGTAGATAGTGTGTGTCCAGGAATTTATCCATTTCCTCTAGGTTTTCCATTTTGTTAGCACATAGCTGTTCATAATAGTCTCTAATGATCCTATTTATTTTTGTGGTATTACTTATAATGTCTCCTTTTTCATTTTCGATTTTGTTTATTTGGATGTTTACTCTTTTTTCTTGGTTATTGTAGCAATTAGTTTATTAATTTTGCTTGAACTTTTCAAAAAACCAACTTTTTGTTTTGTTGATACGTGTATTTCTTTTTAGTCTCTATTTCATTTAGTTCTGCTTTGATTTTTTGTTTTTGAGACAGAGTCTCACTCCATCCCCCATGCTAGAGTGCAGTGGCATCATCATAGCTCACTGCAACCTCAAACTCCTGGGCTCAAGCGATCCTCCTGCCTCAGCCTCCGAAGTAGTTGGGATTACAGGCGTGTACCACCATGCCCGGCTAATTTTTTTTTTATCATTTTTAGTAGAGATGGGATCTTGTTCTTACTCAGGGTGGTCTCGAACCCCTGAGCTCAAGTGATCCTCCTGTCTTGGCCTCGCAGAGTGCCAGGATTATAGGTGTGAGCCAGCCTGGCCAGTTCTGCTCTGATCTTTATTATTTCTCTCCTTTTAATAATTTTGGATTTGGTTGGTTCTTGCTTTTCTAGTTCCTTGAGGTGCATTGTTAGGTTATTTATCTGAAATCTTTCTCTTTTTTTCACTCTGTAAAATTTATTTGTGGAACTCTGCTTAAATATTATTCTCTCTGCTTTTACCCAGAATTACTATGTGGAATAGTTTTTAAATATCTGTGAAACTTGCATGTAGGATATTGTGCATCATTTGTCCTTTTATACAAAAGCTTTGATGGTATATTCCTAATGCCATTCAGGGCCAGAAAAAAGTTTGTTTTTTTCTCAGAAACTGATATATGTACTAGCACTAGGGTAATATGAGTCAGGTAACCCTTTATGTTTTCTTTTTTAAAATTTTTTCATAATTCTGGTTTATTTATTTTTTAAAGTTCAAAATATTAAGGGGGTACAAATGTTTCTGGTTACGTGTATTGCTTTTGTAATACTTGAATCATAGCTATGTGTCCCTATCACTCAAATAGTGTTCATTGATGAATTAATGCCTTTAACAATAATTTGGATGGAATTTGGGACCATTATCCTAAGTGAAGTATCTAAAGAATGGAAAAATAAATACCACATGTGCTCGTTATTAAATTGGAACTAACTGATGAGCACACGTGCACAGATGGAAGTAAACTCAGTGGAAATCAAGCAGGAGGAGAGGAGAGAAGTAGAGGGGCAAAAACCTACACAACAGGTACAATATCTGAGATCTTTTTACTTTTTTGATGCAGGTGTTTATCGCTATGAAGTTCCCTCATAACATTTTTTTGCTCAATCCATAAGCTTTGGTATGTTGTGTTTCCAGTTTCACTTGTTTTAAGGTTTTTTAAAAAATTTTTTTCTTAGTTTTTTCCTTGATCTAATGGTCATTTGGGATCATGTTTAATTTCCATGTATTTGTACAGTTTCCAAATTTTCTCTTGTTATTGATTTGTAGTTTTATTTCATTGTTGTCTATGAAGACACTTGATATGATTTCAATTTTTCAAAATTTTTTGAGAGTTGTTTTGTGATCTGGCATAAGGTTTATCCTGGAGAATGTTCCATGTGCTGATGAGAAGAATGAACGTACTGCAGCAGTTTTATGAAATGTTCTGTAAATGTCTCTAAGGTCCATTTGGTCTAAAGTACACTTTAAATTTAACATTTTTTTGTTGATTTTCTGTCTTCATGATCTGTCCAAGACAGCGGGGTCTTGAAGTCCCCAATATTATTATATTTGGGTCTATCTCTCTCTTGAACCCTAATACTATTTGCTGTATATATCTGGGTGGTTCGGTGTTTGGTTTATGTGTATTTATAATTCTTATATGTTGAAATGATCCCTTTATCATTATATAATGACCTTCTTTTTTTCTTTTTCCTGTTTTTGCCTTAATGTCTGTTTTATCTGATATAAATACAGCTATTCCTGCTCACTTTGGTTTCTATTTGTGTTGAATATCTTTTTCCACCCCTTCACTTTCAATCTATATCTTTATTTATAGGTGAGTTTCTTGTAGGCTGCATATAGTTGGGTCATTTTTTAAATTCAGTCAGTCAGTCTATATTTTTAAATGGGTAATTTAATCCATTTACATTTAGGTTATTATTAATAGATATGAATCTATTCCTATCATTTTGTTATTTTTCTGATTATTTGTATATCCTTTGTTTTTGTCCCTTTTATTATTTATCGCTATGATTTAGTCTTTCTCTGTAGTTCTATCATTTGACTTCTTTTTCTTCTCATTTGTGTGTCTTCTCTCTCAGTGAGTTTTATACTTTTGTCTGTTTTCTTTATGGTAGATATTGTCCTTTCACTTCTAGATATAGGACTCCCTTAAGGATTTCTTATAGGACTAGTCTAGTGGTGATGAATTCCCTCAGGTTTTGTATGTCTGGAAAACACTTTATTTCTCCATTTTTGAAGGATATCTTTGTTGGGTATAGTATTCTTGGCTCAGAGTTGTTTTCTTTCAGCACTTTGAATATATCATCCCATTCTTTCACGGCTTGTAAGGTTTCTATGAGAAATACATTGTTACTCTGATGGGGATTCCCTTATATGTGACTCGATTCTTTTGCTGTTTTTAGAACTCTCTTTTTGTCTTTGACTTTTGCCATTTTGACTACAATGTACCTTAGAGAAGAATTTTTTGGATTGAATATATTAGGGGATTTTAGTTTCCTGTATCAGGATGTGTATATCTTTTGTATGATTTGCAAGGTTTTCAGCTATTATTTTCATTAAATAGGTTTTAAATAGGTTTTCCGTTTTCCATGCCTTTGCTCCTTTCTTCTCCTGAAGTCCCTCCAATTTGAGTATTTGTTGGCTTTATGGTGTCCAATATATCATGTAGACTGTCTTCATTCTTTTTTATTCTTTTTTTCCTTTAACTGACTATTTCAAAAACCTGTCTGCAAGTTCAGTAATTCTTTTTTCTGCTTGATCTAGTCTTGTTGAAGCTCTTGATTGTATTGTTTATTAAATTTAATGAATTATTCAGTTCCAGGATTTTTGTTTGTTTTTTTCTATGATATATATCTCTTTACTGAATTTCTCATTCAGATCATGAATTATTTTCCTGATTTCTTTGTTTTATTTATCTGTGTTCTTTTTTATTTCCCTGAATTTCCTTAAGTTTATTGTTTTGCATTCTTTTTCAGACTTTTAATAGATTTTCTTTTATTTGAGATCTGTTACTAGAGAATTGTCATGCTCCTTTCATGTTGTCCTGTTTCTTGTTTTTTTTTATGTTTCTTGTGTCCTTACATTGATATCCATGCATCTGGTATAACAGTTACTTCTTCTAACTTTATGGATTGGCTTTCATAGGCAAGAGTTTTTCCTATAGATGTATCTCTAGTGTTGGTTCATTGGGTGCTTTGGCTTTGATTCTGGGTGGATGTAGTAGTGTATGATTTCTGTATGATTTCTTCAACTGTAATCAATATCAGTGGTGTCTGTGAGTTTCCCAGTGAATTAGGATCTGTGTGTTACTGGAGGCTGTAGCAAGGCTTTGCTGGGGATAAGGTCACTAGGTAGGCAAGTTCACAGTGGTGGCAGAGGAAGGCTGGGTGGATGGGTTCTCAGGCCCCTGGGCAGTGTGCATGACACCAGCAGTGGTAGTAGTAGTGGCAGGTCAGACCTTAGGACCCCAGGTGGTGCATGTGAACACCAATGGTGGTGACAGTGGGCTGGGTTGGCTAGTCCCCAAGCCCCTGTTTGGCACACATGAGTAAGTGGGTGGTGGCAGGCCAGGTGGGCTGGTCTGTTGGCCCCCAGGAGGCAAACAAGGGTCCCAGTGGTAGTGGTGGGTGGGATGGGGTACATGTCAGGCCCCCAATGCTCCATGTGGATGCCAGTGGTGTTGGGAAGGTTGAGCTTGCCCTCAGGTCCCAGGAAGTTGTTTGAGTAGGCCTCCCAGGCTTACTGAAGGCACATACAAATGGGTGGTGGCCCTGCTGCTGGGACGGCATGGGGTTGGTGTCAGTGGCAGCAGCCCCAGGCAGGCAGCTCTTAGGCCTTGGAGAGCATGTGCTTCATTTCTCTTTGTTCCAGGGGTAGCCTTCCTCTGTGCTGTGCTGCCTGTTTCTTAGGATGTAGGACATCGCATGGGCTAGAATGCTGGGGACTCAGACACACCACCTGTTCCAGCTGGTGTTGCAGTGCTGTAGCCCTCTGGGTAGACATTGGAGGATATCAAGTGGACTCCAGGGATGTGGAGATGCAAGGACTATTGGGCTCCATGACACGGTGCTATCCATGGGGGTGAGCTCTCGAGATGGTATCATGTTGCCTCTGCCTGGGTCTTAGTGCAAGTGGGACCCAGTCTGAATTCCCTCTTTGGAACAATTAAGTTATGTGGAGTCCAGGCAGCTCCCTATACTAGGCTTAGGGCCTGTGAGGCTCAAGGGGCTCTCTTGTGGCTAGTACTTCAGGCATCTCTGCTGGGAATGTGGACTGTTGGGGATCTCTCATTTAACTTTTCCCTGCAGTGGGGAATTCCTTCTGGTTCTGAGCCAATCCCAGCCAGGCTGGCTGCTTCTTTATATCCCTCTGTTTCTGTGCATTAGAGATTCCCTGTCATTTCCCTGCTGAATCCCAGTTTTCTCTCTTAGATGCTCTACTTGATATGTGGTTATCTGCTGACTGTTTTAGTGCTTCTTTGTAGAGGTGAATGGCCTCTACTCTGCCATCTTGATGATGTCTCAGGGATGAAACTTCTTAATCATTAAAAGTAGATCATTTGCCTGTTATACAAATTAAAACAAAATGTACCATACTTTTTCAATACCATTAATCAACTTTCTACACTCTTTAGAGATCTACTCCAATTTCTCTATATAGCCTAAAAATAAAAGGCATTTCATTATAACTGCCTTAGTAGAAGTATAGTTAAAGGAAGTATTCCTTGGTACACTAACATCTTAATTAATTATTATAATAGATTTTTGTTTTGAGAAAACAAAATATTCATCCAAGGACTGCGTAGGGTAACTGCTTACAGATCAAGTTCACTTTAAAAAATGATAAAGATGTTCCAGGATCTGTGTTTAGTCATCACATTCAGATCACACTCAGTAAGGAACTATTTTCTCACCAATGCAAATTTTAAAAGTAGGATACTCTGCTGCTTCAGTATAACGATCTTCTTTTTGGTATTTCTGCCTTATATATGACACATGCCTGTTTTGCTTCTTTCCCCAATGTATTTTTTTAAAATAATCTTTAACAATTTTGGAATAATTTTAGACTTACAGAAAAATTGCAAAGATATTAACTGAGTTCCTATATACTGTTTACTTAGTTTCCCCTAATGTTAAATCCTATATAGCCATGTCGATACCTTACATTTGTTAAAATATAGGAAATTAACATTGGTACTTAACTAGTCAGCAAAATACTTTATTGGATTTCACCAATTTTTTCCTCTAATGTCCTTTTTCTGCTCCAGATCGAGCCCAGGAAACTATATTGCATGTCTTCCCCGTGCCCTTTACTCTGTTTCTCATTCTTTTCTTGTTTTTCATGACCTTGACAGTTTTGAAGAGTATTGGTCAGGTATTTTGTGGAATACCCATCAATTTGGGTTGGTCTGATATTTTCTTATGATTAGTGAGTTTTAGGGAAGATTGCGTAGAGGTGAAGTACTCTTCTCATTACATTGTATCAGTAGGGGTTGAGGGGATGGGAGGGAAGGGGTGATTATAGCAACTTATTGCTAATGATGTTAATTTTCTGGTTTCATTTTTGACCTGGTAACTACCTGCCTCATTCTTCTTTGATTTGTACAGTGTCCTGGTTGCTTCTTATTTTCCTTGAATGCTTATCTTTTTCTGTACTTTTTCTGTGTTTTGATATTTATGTCCTTTTCATTTTTATATGCTTTAATTAATTTTTCTTTTCACTGATGCTCTAACTCGTGCATTTCACATGCTCCCTCTTGCTGGATAGAACATCATCACTCAGGTTCACTGAACTACAGATTTTCCAGCCTGTTGTCATCCATGTTCTAGCTTGAAATTACTAGTGATAGAATAAAAGACAATATAAAATTTTGTTGAATAATCTTCTACTTATGAATATAGGGAACAGGCAATACATCTTAGGAGGATTTTTAAGGAAATGATTAAATAATTTTTGTGCCTGATAGAGTAAACTTCACTGATGTAAAATACCTTATTATCTCAATGATGCCACCTAAATAAGCATTATAGCATAGCACATGGTCTGTTCTTTCATAAGAATTTACAGTTTAGTTACATATAGATTTCTAATCCTCTGTAAATCCTCAGGTTGGGCTTATTTTTGTGGAAATAGTAAGAATGGATTATAAAGTAAATAAATGTTAATTTTTTGGTAATTTGTTACAGATTTAAATCACATGTAACATTTAATTAAGACATTTTAAGCATCGTTTGGAGGGATTAATTGACATAAGTTGTTCTTTAGCATCTTAATATTAACATTGTTTTCACTCTCAGTTGTTCTGGATTCTCTAGGAACAGATATCGTATATTATTCCAATAGATGAGAGACCATATACTGTGCACCTGAAGCAAAGGTAATTTTTTACCTTTGGATTTCATTTTATTTCTATGAAGTTTTGGATTTCATTTTATTTCTATGAAGCTGTTTACTTATAATAGAAAAAGGAGTATGGAGAAAAATAAATGAATTTGTTATTTAAATTTTTAGTTTTCTCAGGTAAACAAATGCTCTCCTGTGAATTAATTAAACTTTTGGTTCTAACGGTTCAAGTAGTCTTTTGTAAATGGGAGTTAGGAACAGAAGAAATAGGCACTCATCTCCTGAATACTGATCTATATGATACTAAGTTGGCAGAACCAGCAGGAGCTTTATACTCAGGGCAGAATGTCACAAAAAGAAGTAAATCTGTGACTGATCGTATCAGTGAGGATTTTACCAGAAAGGTGGGACCACCATGAGGGACAGGGAATAGAGATTAAATAGAGAAATTTCATCTTACCCTGTTAGAAAGATGGTGAATAGTTTATGGAGAATAGTACTAGCTATGTGCCACTTTTTAGAGAATTAAGAAAATAATTGAAGTAGTTTTCTGTAGGGTTTAACTCTCTGATGGAAACCCAGCTGAGAAAGGCTGGCTTGGAAGTCATTTGTTACGTTCAAGAGGACAGCTTCAGTTAAATTTGGGGAATAGAACTAGACTGCATGCTATTTGGGAGAGTGGATCATTCGAAACTGGAGGTAGCAAGTAAAAATAACTTTTTCAAGAACATTGAGCAGAGAAAGAAGAGGCTTAGTTGAGTATATCTTAAGAAAGAAAAAATAGGAAGTGTTTTTTGTGGCTGAGGGGAAGTTTCCTAAAGTGAGAAAAAGAGATGAAAGGTGTAAATAAGTAATTCATTGTGTAAGATACTAAAGAATTTTCCCAAAGAAAGGGTTGACTCACTCTTTTAGACAGAAGAGAAGAAGAATATGGTGTATGGTAATGCAAAGAACTTTTAAAGAGTGTAAGAGGGAAAGTGAGAGAGCTCTCATTGCATTTGAACATCTTATTATGACGATACACATTGTTAAGAAATGTATGGACTGGAGCTTGGGAGACGGCAATGTATATTGTTTTGGGAAATTACCTATATAATGATTATGACAGTCTAATGACCATTAGGAAGTTATTACAAATAGCTTTATATGAGAAATAATGGGAAGCAGAACTATGACTATGTAGAGGTAGGGAATTTTTGTTTGTTTGTGAGAATTGCTGATGTGGCAGAATAAGGGATTTATTAATAGATTAAACATAGTGGTGGCAAGGATTTGGTAGGTAGAGGGAGAGGAAGAACGTATCTGAGTCAAGGGAAATATGGGCTCATTCCTGAAGAAGCTGGTCATCATGTGCTTGTGGGACATCCCACAGGAAATGTCCAGTAGGCAGTTAATTTAGTTTAGAACATGGGGGAAAAGTGTGGTTTCAGCATTCTTTCATTATAAAAACTCTCATTATGTGTAGAAGGAATGTACTGTGACACAATTAAGGCAATATATGACAGAACCACAGCTAACATCATATTCAGTGATGAAAAGCTGAAGCTTTTCATCAAATATCAGGAATAAGACAAAGATGCCCAGTCTCACCACTTATATTTAACATAGTATTGGAAGTTCTAGTTAGAGCAGTTAGTCAAGAAAAAGAAATGAAAGTCATCCTAACAGGAAAGAAAGATGTTAAATTGTTACTGTTTGCAGATGACATGATCTTTTATATATGTATATACATATATACAGAATACATAAAAACCCTAAAAACTCTACCAAAATACTGTTAGAACCAACAAATGAATTCAATAACGTTGTAGGATATAAAATCAACATACACAAATCAGTAGCATTTCTATGCATTAATAATAAACTATCCAAAAAGGAAATCAAGAAAACAATCCCAATGATAATAGCTACAAAAAATAAAATATTTAGGAATAAATTTTACCAAGAATGTGAAAGAACTGTGCACTGAAAACTGTAGAACATTGATGAAAGGAATTGAGGAAGACATCAATGGAAAGATATCCCATGTTCATGATTGAAAGAATTAATATAGTTAAAATGCAAATACTGTCCAAAGTAATCTAAAGATTCAGTACAAACCCTATCAAAATTCCAGTGACATTTTTCACAGAAATAGACAAAATAATCCTAAAATTCCCATGGAATCACCAAAGACCATGAATAGCCGAAGTAATCTTGGCCAAAAAATACAAAGCTGGAGATATCACACCACCTGACGTCAAAATACACCACAAAGCTATAGTAATTCAGGCCATCTTCTTATATAGGTAGTAAATGAAGCCACAGAAATGAACAATATTAATCTATAAGAGATGGGGTGAGTGTTAAAGGTGAAAAGGAAAAACAACCTAGTATTACATGCCATGGAAACATTTAAGGGATGAAGGAAAGATCCAAGGAAAGGGACTTGATAAAATTAGAAGGAAACACATGAAGGAAACCAGGAGGAAGTGGTATCATTTACACTGAAGAAGAGATGGTTTAAAGAAAGGGGATGTGGTTTGAAGTGCTTCAGAGTATTTTTACTTGGCTTCAAACTGCCTTTTGCAGTTGACAGCTGGGAGGTCAATAGTAACCTTTGTGAGATCAGTTTTAGTGGCGGCTTCCCAGCAGAAGCTAGTCTGGGGCGTTGAGTTAAGTTACATTGGGTTGAAGAGTGAGCATGAAGTGAGGCAGCATAACTAAAATAACATAATAAGTATAGGGATGATAGCGAAGTTGAACTTAGACTTGAAGTTTCAGTACATATGCTCAGATGAATATGACTTTTACACAATAATCTCCCACTTCGTTATAAAATATGCATGTAACATATATGTATAGTAAGAAAACTTAGAAAGAATGAAAGAAAAGTCTCATAATCATACATCCAGTTCCTATCTTTTAAAATTTTAAAATGCTTTGCCCTCTTCTTGCAGTATCTTCTTATGTTGTTTAAAGGGGTCCATTAAGTTAGGAAAACTATTTTGAGTAAATGTGTATTGGTTTGTATAAAAATTAAATTTTTGTCTAAAATAAATACCTCCTTTATGGGAGAGGTTGATAAACTTCTTTAAAGGTCCAAATAGTAAATATTTTAGGCTTTGAGGGCCATATGGTTTTTGTCAAAACCATTCAACCTCTCTGCTCTTGTAAGAAAACAGCCATGACAATATGTAAGTGGATGAGTGTGGCTGTGTTCCAATAAGAATTTATTTACAAAACAGAGGGTGAGCCAGATTTTGGCTTAGGGTGTCAGTTTACTGACTGTTGCTTTATACATTTCACAAAGAATAATTTAAAACATTTTCTCACTCTTTTTTATATTCAGATATTTTGTAGCAGATAACTTTATGGTTTATTTGTATAATCAAGGATCTGTGAATTCTCATTCTTCAAATATTGAGGTAAGATTTAAGTTCTATGTTTTATAGATTTTTAAAAAACACTTTTTACATTAAATAAGTACTTTCATTTTATGTTTTTATTTTATTTTTTTTTATTTTTTTAAATTTCAGAATATTACAGGCTACATATGTTTTGGTTACATAAATTTCTTTTGTACTTTTTGAGTCAAAGTTATAAGTGTGCCCATCACCTAGATAGTGTGTATTGTACCCATTAGGTGTGAATTTACTCATCCGCTCGTCCCCACTCCCACCTGCTTGATTTCCAGTGAATGTTATTTCCATATGTGCATATAAATGTTGATTGATTAGTTCTAAGTTAGTATTGTGTACATGTGGTATTTATTTTTCTATTCTTGTGATATTTCACTTAGAAGAATGGTCTCCAGTTCCATCCAAGTTAATACAAGAGGTATTCAACCATTTTTATGGCTGAGTAGTATTCCATGGTATACATGTACCACATTTTATTAATCGGCTCATGTATTGATGGGCACTTTGGTTGTTTCCACATCTCTTAAACTGTGAATTGTGCTGCTATAAACATTTGAATGCAGGGGTCTTTTTTATAGAATATCTTTTTTTTTTTCCTGTGGATAAACACCCAGTAGTGGG
This sequence comes from Lepilemur ruficaudatus, assembly GCA_963574885.1. NCBI lineage: Eukaryota > Metazoa > Chordata > Mammalia > Primates > Lepilemuridae > Lepilemur > Lepilemur ruficaudatus. The sequence continues at coordinate 14,434 of CAUYRT010047831.1, forward strand.
ATTGCTGGATCAAATGGTAGTTCTACTTTTAGTTCTTTGAGGTATCTCCATACTACTTTCCATAGAGGTTATATTAGTTTGCAGTCCCTCCAGCAGTGTATGAGTGTTCCTGTCTCTCCCCATCACACCAACATTTGTTGTTTGGGGATCTTTTGATAAAATGTACTCTCACTGAAGTTAGGCGATATCTCATTGTGGTTTTGATTTGTATTTGCCTGATGTTTAGAGATGTTGAGCATTTTTAAATGTGTTTGTTGGCCATTAGTCTATGTTCTTTTGAAAAGTTTCTGTTCATGTCTTTTGCCCACTTTTTAATGGGTTGTTTGACTTTTTCTTGCCAATTTGCTTGAGTTCTTTATAGACTCTAGTTATCAGCCCTTTATCAGATGTATAGAATGCAAATATTTTCTCCCATTTTGTAGGTTGTCTATTCACTCTAATGATAGTTTCCTTGGCTGTGCAGAAGCTTTTTAATTTGATCAGGTCCTATTTATTTTTGTTGTTGTTGTGATTGCTTTTGGGGTCTTCTTCATAAATTTTTTGCCTAGGCTGATGTCTGTAAGAGTTTTTCCAATGTTTTCTTACAGAATTCTTATGGTTGCATTCTTTAGGTTTAAGTCTGTTTTCCATCATCAGTTGATTTTTGTGAGGTAAGAGGTGCAGATCCTGTTTCGGTCTTCTGCATGTGGCTCTCCAATTTTCTCAGCACCATTTACTAAATACGGATTCTATTACCCATATATTTTTGTTTGGTTTCTCAAAGATCAGATGGCTATATGAGTGTGGTTTTGTATCTGGGTTTCTGAATACTGAAGGCTATCAGGATTCACAGGGGATATATTTAAGGTATTTATTGATTAATGATTAGGCTTTCCTGAAGTCTTGGTAACTTAAAGACAAATTAGATTGACCTAGCACCTTTGACACTGCCTAGAATCTAGGCACTATTTATGTCCTTATTTATTTATATTTTGTTGAATGAATGAATATAAATTAAAGAATAAGAAAGGTAGATACAAATGTTATTGAACACAAATTACAAATCAAAAATCTTTTTTTACTCCCCTCTCCCACCCATCAGTGAATCTGATTGACCCTGCCCTTGATACTATCCAGAATTTAGCCTCTTCCTCTACCTTCATCCACTGATACTGCTCATTCCCAAGGAAACACCATATCCAGTTTGGATTATTGCCACAGCTTCCTGAGACTCTCCCTGCTTCCACACCTTGTCCATCCTCTCGGTCAGTTCTCAACGTGGAAACCGGTTTGATATTGTTAAATCCTAGTCAGATCACGTCATGCCTCTGCTCAGAACCCTCCATGGGATATCCTCCCATCACTAGAAAGTGACAGCCCGAGTCATTTCATTGTCTTCCAGGCTTCGCACAGTCTAGCTCCCTTTACCTCTCTGAACTCTCTTCCTGTGGCTGTCTCCCTCACTTGCTTTGTTCCAGCCACACTGGTGTCCTTGCGGTTCTTCAAACATACCAGCATGTTCTCCTTCCAAAGACTTCATACTTTATTTTGTGGGATCCAAGTGCTTCTTCTTTCCCAAGAGATCTACATGTGTTTTTTCCTCATTTTCTTCAGTTCTGTCCTCAAAATCACTCTATTAGCCCTTGACTAACCCCTGTTTTAAATTGGTCTCTTACCCTAATACTCTCTATATTTCCTTTACGTGTTTTGCTTTTTCTCATGGCAGTTATCAATATATGATGTACCATACATTTTATCTATTTATTTTCTGTCTCTGCAGTGCACTATAATCTTCCTGAGGGCTCCTATTCTGTTTTATTCATTGCTGTAACACCAGTTTCTAGAAAAGTGCCTAGTAGTCCACATATATTAAAATTTTATAGAATATTAAATTGGGTACCATGTTGCTTTACTTAAATGGATAGGACTATCATTTCCCTTTATTGGCCCTTTTTCCTGCCCTTAGTTCCATCATAAAGCAGTGTGTTTTTATAAAAAATCTTATATTTATTTATACCAAATTTATAACACCATTGAATCTTAGACATTATATAATCTTTATTTCTGAGATGTTTGCTACTCTCTATATCTCTAGCTTGATTGTACTGTGGTCAGAGGCCAAACTGTACAGTTTCAGTCTGTTGAAATATGTTGAGTCCTACATTATGACCCAGAATATGGTTTGATATTTGTAAATATTCTATGTATCTTTAGAAAGTCTATTCTAAAGATTTTAGGCATAGTATTCTACATGTATTAATTAGGTCATTTACTAGCCATGTTGTTCAAACCTTCTGTAGATTTTGAATGCTTGATTTTATGAGTCATTGAGAAAAATTAGATTTAAAAATCTTTTTTATAATTGTATATTTTTCTATTTTTACTAGTCTTTTAATTTTTACTTTATATATTTTGGTGCTGTGTTATTAAGTTAATATCAGTTTGGAATATTTGTATCTTCCTCGTGAATTGAAAAACCCTTATCATGAAATTCCCATCTTTATCTCTAGTAGTGCTTCTTGCCTTAAAGTCCACATTTCCTATATTAATATAGCTTCAGAATCATCCTTTTGGTTTGTGTTGGCATCCAGCCCTTCAATATTTTGTGTCATTATATTTTTATATGCTTCTTTTTTAGCAGTATATTAGATTTTTAAAGAAATACAGATCTACAGTCTTTATCTTTTAATTGATGACCTAAATTTATATATTGGAAAATGATTTTATGTAACATGAGGTAATGCTTTGGATGCAGAGTATAAAATAGTAATCTCAGGTCATAATCTAAAAAGAGTAGTTAATATAGTAAAAGTGGCAGATATGGGGAGACTTTCTGAATGTTACTTTACTCATACTGATATAGTCCACACTATAGCCTGTCAAAAACATTTAGGAGGTTTCTATCAAGTATAGAAGCAGGAAATCATTAGAATGTTTTGCCAATTCCTAAGTAACCGTACTTTTTTCCTTCCCTAGACTGAATGCTACTATCAAGGAAATATCGAAGGATATCCGAATTCTGTTGTCACACTTAGCACGTGCTCTGGACTGAGGTTATTTATTTTCCACCATTGATTACGAAATACCATAGTTATTCTATTTGGCTGCTGTGAATTTGTTCTGTTCGTATTAAGTGTGGAGCTGGAGGAGGATTCCTGTGTGGAGATTATTCAGTGATACCCTCCTCTGGACATGTTTCTAATTCTCTTATTTTTCCTCACTTTCTTCACCGACAGAGACATTTCAAATTCCCTCAAAGTTTTAGATTTCCTGGCCTCTTTGCTGTCTTATTTTTTCTTAACCACAGAAATGACAATTGAACATGCTTCACTACAAGAGTGGGAGGAGCTATGTTTAAGATAGTTAAGTCACTGACTTGAAAAACAGAGGAATTATTAATACTTGATCATTGTAATAGTGTATACTTGTACATCTAGAAATTGATAAGGTAATTTCTCCTGCTTTTGTAACTATCAAAAAAAAAAAGAAATGGAAAGTTGGTTTTGTGGATTAGGGGAATCTTTTGTCTCTTCAGAATCCTCTGTAAGACAGAGTTTGGATCAAAATAATAGACTCAAAATGTTTTATATCTTTGTCACTTCTTTCTTTTGGATTTTGTCACAGTTTCATAATATAGATTTGATTAAAAGCACTTAAAATTTTATCCTTAATTTTTACAGAGGAATACTGCAATTTGAAAATGTTTCTTATGGAATTGAGCCTCTGGAATATGCAGTTGAATTTCAGCATCTTCTTTATAAATTAGGGAAGGAAAACAATGAAGTTTCAATTTTTAACAATAATAACAGAAGCCCAGAAAAATACCCAATGGATTATAACATTTTTATAAGTGAAAAAGTAAGTTGTATATATTTTATTACTACTTGTAAAGCAATTATTGCTCCTATTTATTTTAAAAATGAATTTATTAGCCTATTGTATAGCTCTAGTAAATATCTTTTCCTTGTGAACATCCTCATCTTTTTTTGTTTTGTTTTTTTATTTCAGCATATTATGGGGGTACAAATGTTTAGGTTACTTATATTGCACTTGCTCCGCCTTCCCCCCTGAGTCAGAGCTTCAAGCGTGTCCATCCCCCAGCCGGTGTGCATTGCACTGATTATGTACATATATATCAATCCCCTGCTCCCCACTCCCATCTGCCCAACACCCGATAAATGTTATATGTGCACATAGGTGTTGATCAGTGAAACCGATTTGATGGTGAGTACATGTGGTGCTTATTTTTCCATTCTTGGGATACTTCACTTAGTAGAATGGGTTTCAGCTCTGTCCAGGAAAATACAAGAGATGCTATATCACCATTGTTTCTTATAGCTGAATAGTACTCCATGGTATACATATACCATATTTTATGAATCCACTCATGTATTGATGGGCACTTGGGTTCTTTCCATGTCTTTGCAATTGTGAATTGTGCTGCTATAAACATTCGAGTGCAGGTATCTTTTTTATAGTGTCTTTTGTTCTTTTGGGTAGATGCCCAGTAATGGGATTGCTGGATCAAATGGTAGATCTACTTGTCTTGCTTTAAGGTATATACCTTATCTACCTTATCTCCATATTGTTTTCCACAGAGGTGGAACTAGTTTGCAGTCCCACCAACAATGTGTGAGTGTTCCTATCTCTTTGCATCCACACCAACATTTATTGTTTTGGGAGTTTTTAATAAAGGCCATCCTCACTGGAGATAAGTGATATCTCATTGCAGTTTTGATTTGCTTTCCCCTGATGATTAGATTAGAGATGTTGAACATTTTTTCGTATGTTTGTTGGCCATTATTCTGTCCTCTTTTGAAAAGTTTCTGGTCATGTCCTTTGCCCATTTTTTGATAGGGTTGTTTGATTTTTTTCTTGTTTATTTTTCTGAGTTTTGAATAGATTTGAGTTATCTGCCCTTTATCAGATGTGTAGTATGCAAAATTTTTCTCTCATTCTGTAGGTTGTCTGACTGCTCTCATGATAGTTTCTTTGTGCAGAAGCTTTTTTTTTTTTTTTTTATTGGGGGAAAACTACAAAGCATTTACAGCACAATGTTTACAGTCACAATTTGTAGTGAGCTGATTTCCCAAAATATATTACCACTCAAGTTGACTTATCTTGTTACATTCAAAAACCTACTCTGTCAAAGTAGTCCAGAGAGTACATACATAGTGCTCCAACTGTA
>CAUYRT010047832.1:0-60148 GCA_963574885.1 Lepilemur ruficaudatus
TCAAACTCCTGGGCTAAAGCAATCCTCCTGCCTCAGCCTCCCGAGTAGCTGGGACTACAGGCACGCGCCACCATGCCCGGCTAATTTTTTCTATATATTTTTAGTTGGCCAATTAATTTCTTTCTATTTTTAGTAGAGACGGGGGTCTTGCTCTTGCTCAGGCTGGTCTCGAACTCCTGACTTTGAGGGTTCCTCACGCCTCGGCCTCCCAGAGTGCTAGGATTATAGGCATGAGCCACCGCGCCCAGCCAGGAAGTAATTCTTTGGATACCTCACACTGGGTACTGAAGGATGCATAGAGTTTGTTACAGAGAGAGAGGCACTCAGGTGGATGGGTTGTATAAGCAAAGGCTTGGGGTTAGGAATTACTGTGGCATGGATGTGAGACCCTTGTCTCACATGTTTGTTGTCATGGGGACAATAATAATACTTCTTTATTGTGATGAGAATTAAGATAATGCAGGTAGAGTGCTTAGCACAGGCTGGTACATAATAAAGTCAGTAATGGTGCTTGTCCTTATCAGTATTGTTTTATTTTATAGGTAAAGAAAATGGAGCCTCTAACAGGTGATGTGCTGGCCCAGAATCACACAGCTATCAGTAGTTGAGCAGGATTTGAACCCAATATTCTGAACTCTAGAGGCCAGGCTCTGAACCATGTTGTTCTAGTCACCCAGCTGAGGGGCCTCTGTTCCCGACCTCAGCTGCTTCACTGACTCAGCAACTGTGGGTGGCCTTGCTGCTGTGCCTGGGCAGCAGAACAGGCGAGAAGCCTCCCAGTTCCTTCAAAACCAAATATGGCCAGATCAAGCCCTCTGAGGCCTGACCCCCAGGCTGGGCCTGTTCCTGCCTGCTCATCTGGGCTGTGGGGCCCTACTCCCTGCTGAACCTCCTGGCTCTGCTCCAGAGGATTCTGGGAGGGCCTCCAGTGAGGTACCCCTTCTCAGGGTGTTGTTGGGCAAATTACTGAAAGAGACTATGAGACCAGTGTCTTCCATCCATGCTGCAATAATTCCTAACTCCAAGCCTTTGCTCATGTAGTCCTTCCACTGGGAGTGCCCTTCTCTCTCTCTAACCAGCTGCTACGCATCTTTGGTACTCGGTTACCAGGAGGAGTGACTTCATGACTGTGTGACCTGGAGTAAGTCGCTCACCTCATCCATCTATCCATCCATCCATTCAGTGGGCATCTACCTGTGCCAGGTACTTTATACACAGACTCTTCCTCCTTGCGGATTGCATAGCAGGTGCCAAAAAATAATTGCTCAACCAATATCCATGGGTGCTATAGTCTGAATGTGTCTCCCCCCTTATAATTCATATGATGAACCATAATCTGCAATGTTGTGTTGTTAAGAAGTGGGGTTTTGGGGGATGATTAGATCATGAGGGCTCCACCCACATGAATGGATTAGTACAGTGGTCCCCAACCTTTTTGGCACCAGGGACTGGTTTCACAGAAGACACTTTTTCCACGGATGTGGGGGTGGGGCGGAGCCCAGGCGGTGATGCGAGCGACGGGCAGCAGCTGTAAATACAGGTGAGGCTTCGCTCGCTCACCCGCTGCTCACCTCCTGCTGCATGGCCCGGTTCCTAACAGGCCACAGACTGGTACCATGGGGCAGCCTGGGGGTCAGGGACCACAGGATTAGTACCCTTTTAAAGAGGCCTGAAGGGCCAGGCGCGGTGGCTCACGCCTGTAATCCTAGCACTCTGGGAGGCTGAGGCGGGAGGATTGCTTTAGCTCAGGAGTTCAAGACCAGCCTGAGCAAGAGCGAGACCCCATCTCTACCAAAAATAGAAAAAATTAGCTGGGCACTGTGGCGCATGCCTGTAGTCCCAGCTACCTGGGAGGCTGAGGCAGGAGGATCGCTTGAGCCCAGGAGTTTGAGGTTGCTGTGAGTTAGGCTGATGCCACGGCACTCTAGCCCAGGCAACAGAGTGAGACTCTGTCTCAAAATAAATAAATAAAGAGGCCTGAGGGAGCTTGTTCTCCCCTTCTGCTATGTGAGGACACATAGAGGCGCCATCTATGAAAAACGAGCCCCTACCAGACAGCCAATCTGCTGGTGTCTCGTTCTTGAACTTCCCAGCCTCCAAAACTATCAACAATAAATTTCTGCCATTTATAAATTACCCAGTCTGAGATATTTTATCATGGCAGCAGGAACAGACTAAGAAAATGGCCCAAGGCTTGTCCCTACTACAGTCTTGGTGAGGCTGTTATCATATCACCCCCATTGCACAGTTGGGGAGTCTGATACTCAGAGAGGGAGGCCCAAAGGACACACAGCCAGAGATGAGTGGAGCTGAGAACTTGAAGCCAAATTCTTAACCACTAGGCAGCACTGCCCAGCTCCTAACGGAAGGAGGAGCCATGCTGAGGGTCAGACCCTGGGGGAGGGCAGGGACCACTTCTCTTTCAGTTCTTGCCTTCCTTGGCTGGGAGAGGATTAATTCTTTCCCTTGCCTTCTCCTGCGCCCCCGCCCGTGATCAAGACCTTGAGGATGCCTGTTGCAGCTCAGAGCCTACAAAGTCCTTTTCAAGGTTATCAGTGCCCTCCTCAGCCCTGAGCGGGAGGAAGGGCAGGGAGGATTTTCTCCATGGTTCAGATGGGGGAATCGAGGCCTCAGTACTGTCCAAGTTCATGTGCCATATTAGGGGGTAGCCCAACTGGGCTGGAATCTCTTGCTTCAAGAAACTGAGCATGGGGCCAGGCACAGTGGCTCACGCCTGTAATCCTAGCACTCTGGGAGGCCGAGGCGGGAGGATGGCTCCAGGTCGGGAGTTTGAAACCAGCCTGAGCAAGAGCGAGTCCCCCGTCTCTACTAAAAGTAGAAAGAAATTAATTGGCCAACTAAAAATATATAGAAAAAATTAGCCAGGCATGGTGGCACGTGCCTGTAGTCCCAGCTACTCGGGAGGCTGAGGCAGGAGGATCGCTTGCGCCCAGGAGTTTGAGGTTGCTGTGAGCTAGGCTGACGCCACAGCACTCTAGCCCAGGCAACAGAGTGAGACTCTGTCTCAAAAAAAAAAGAAAGAAAGAAAGAAAGAAAGAAAGAAACTGAGCATGGGATTGGCTGCTAGTTCTTTCCTGAGGTCATAGTATGAAATTCTTAGAGTCTGGCAGGTCCCAGCTCTGCCACTTACCAGTTGTGCAGCCTTGGAGGAGTCATTTCACCCCTCTGAACCTCAGTCTCCTTCCCTGAACAATGGGGACAGTGTGAGTACTGACTGGAGAGATGTTGGGAGGATGAAATGAAATGGTGCTTGGGAAGCACTCAGCACGGTGCCTGGAACATAGTGGGTGCTCCAACAATAAGGTTATCTTGGTGCTAGTGCTTAAGAGAGAACAGACCTGGAGGACTGCCCATGTCAAGTGTAACATTATCTAACATTTCTTGATCACTACTATGAGCCAAGCACATTCATCCAGACAACATCCCTATAGCTTAGTGCCATTTTACACATGTGACATCTAAGGCTCAGAGAGGGAAAGGGAAAGTGCCCTAGCATCCTGACCAGCAAGAGGAAGAATCTGGGCTTGAACCCGAGTCTGTGTCCATGACCTCAGCTCTGCTCACTGTGCTGGATTCTCCAACACTACCATATTGGAACCCAGGGAGGGAAAGAAGAGTTACTTGGGGCCCCATAGCAGCTGGGGGTGGGTAAGACCACATCGGGGAGGCCTTTTCCTTCCTGGCAGCTCTGCATGGGTCTGGATAATTCTCTGGCTTTAGGATTAAGGCAGGGACTGACTAACATATTCATGGTCCTCAGAAGGGTCCGGGGGTCTTGTTCTTAGTCTCAAGTCAGCCAGCAGATCCCATCCTCCCCAGATACCCTAAGCCCCCACTGTACCCATGACCACCCCTTCCCTACCCCTAGTTTTAATGTGTGGGGTCCCCCTTTTTTAATCGGCTGAAGCTTCTGCCAAAGAAAACTTATCGGTGCCTGCAAAACCAGCCAGCCGGGGGAGGAGGATGGCCTGGAATGTTGGAGGGGGGTAACCAAGCTGTTTGTGAGCTGCTGGCAGAGAAATGTGGGTAGCTACCTTTTATGGGGAAAGTCAGAACTCCGTGTATGGGAGAAGATCCAATTCGGGCCAGTTCAGAGGGCCTCAGTTTCCCGTAATCACCACCACAGCATTTATGGGGTATGAATAACTTCAGCTATTGATTGACAACTACCGATTGGGTGCCTGCTGCATGCCAGGCCCTGCTCTGGCTGCTAGGGACACAGCAGGACAGAGCTAAGTCCTGTCCTCGAGGGCTGACACTCTAGTGGAAGGCAGTTGCTCAGTAAGTCCCCATACAGGCTAGGGGCAGATGTCTCAGGCCCACACGCCCTGATCAACACCCTTGGGGCTGGATAGGTTTCAGAATTCAGATCTTTTTTGGATTTTAAAAGGTGATCTGGTGGGGTCTGACTGCACCCATTTTCAATCTAATACACAAATATTTCTGTAGCCAGAGGTGTGACTATTCAGTCTAAGTGGAATAAATACAGACTCTGGCTGGGCACAGTGGCTCATGCCTGTAATCACTTTGGGAGGCCAAGATAGGAGGATCGCTTGAGGCTAGGATGGGCAACATAGTGAAACCTCATCTCTACAAAAATTTTTAAAAAATCAACTGGGCGTGGTGGTGCACCCCCGTAGTCCCAGTTACTCAGGAAGCTGAACCAGGAGGATGGCTTGAGCCGAGAGTTCAAGGCTGCAGTGAGCTATGATCATGTCACCGTACTCCAGAGGCTAGAGCCTGAGTGACAGAGTGAGACTATGTCTCTTAAAAAAAAAAAAGGCTGCAAAGCCTCAGTTAATCCAGGTGGTCAGGTTTTGCTCCCAAATGAGTTTTCTATGCGTGTTATGCGTGTGCTGAAAAGCCTTTGGTTGTCTGGATTTTCCAGACTGTGGAGCTGCAGATATGGGATTGAGGAGCCAATTCCTCTCCCCATTGTACAGATGAGAAAACTGAGACTCAGGGTCAGGGAGTCACATCAAGGCCCCAAAACAAGCAAAGGTGTGGGTGGGTGGGTGGGAATGCAGTGACTTCAAATTCAGGGTTTGTCACCACTACGGACTGTGCCTGGGAGAGAAGCAGGGACTGAGTGAGGAAGACTCCTTTGGACAAACCTTGGTGGCCCACCAGCCAGTTCTGCCAGGAAGGAGTTAAGCGCTAGTGGCCCCCCGCCAGGCCTCTGCACCAGGCCCTCACAGGGCCTGCCTATCTGGGGCCTGTTTACCAGGCTGCGCTTGCATCACCGGCTCTGACTCCAACATGCAGTGCAAACATGCTCACATTCTTGGGTCATGAGAAACTCACGATTGCGGTGACATCACGCCCAGCCAGGAGGCTTTCGGCAGCCTCTCTCCTGCCCTAAGTCAAAGCTGTTTAATTAGCGCCCTTAACTGGAACTCTGTCTTCTTGTAAAAACCAACCGGTGATACTGCCCCGGTGGGGGTAATGGGGACTGGAGAGAGTGTGTGTGTGTATGTGTGTGTATTTTAAGGGATAAATATAGCCCATCTGGGACTCCTTTTGGGGTATTTGTGAGTATTAATGCACCACTATTTACATTAAATCTGTGTCACACTGGACATTTTTGTCTGAATTTGGCTTGGAGGCCGGACAAGAGAAACCACCCATATCTTTTCGTTCCCTCTAGTTTTTCCTTTTGGGAGGGAGACACATAAACCAAGTAAAAGGGCCCCCGGAGACAATTTAGACCAAACCCTCATTATACAGCCGAGGAAAAGGAGGCCCAGAGAGGGGAGGGCCTTGCCTGAGGTCACATAGCGAGGCTGCGAGTTCCCACACCCCTCAGATGCATTTTGAGGTACACTCCCTGGTCCCCCATTTCAGGGTGTTGGAAAGAGAGGTGCGTCTGGCTAGAGCTTCCTGGCTGTGTTTTGAGATCGAGAGTGGATGTGACAGTGGTAGTGGTGGCGGTGGTGGCCCCTGTGGAGGGTGGCAGCAGAGAAGAGTGAATGAGACCACAGGAGACCTTGGCCTCCCCCCACTTTCCCTCTTTCGGGCCCAACACTTGCTTCCTTGGGCTTTGAAACATCTCTTCCTCCTCAGATCACCCCTTCTTTTGCTCCCCCTTCCAAGAAGTCACACCCTTCACTGGCCTCCCAGCATGAACATTGAAGACTTGTTTCCCACCTTTGGGATGCTAGATCTAGCAAATAAAAGTGTAAGACACCCAGTTAAATTTGACTTCAGATAAACAACAAATAATATTTTGGTTAACTATGTCCCACGGAATATTGGGACATGCATTTATCTGGCAACCCTCTCCTCCCTTACTTCTACAATCCTCCTTGTGGTGGACACTCTCGACTGCCTCCCCACCAACCTTCCCTTTCCTTCCTCACTAACTGAGCCTTGATTTTGTCTGGGGTGGCAACGTGTCCCAGGCGATGAATCATGATTGGTCTAAGTTAGTCACAACAATCCTTTTCTTCTTTGCTTTTTCAGACTCCCTTGCAGTCAGGGATGACTAGGTGGCTTAAAATTAGGTCTGCAAGTTCTTTGACATCCATCCTTTCAAAAGGTGGAGACCCAACCGCTCCCCTTGAATGCAGGCTGGACTTAGTGATTCATTTCAAAGAGCGACTTCCGAGGCTAGGTCATAAAAACCATTGTTGCTTCTGCCTTGCTCTCTGAAATTACTCACCCTGGGGGAAGCCAGCCACCATGTTGTGAGGATACTCAACCGCTGTGAGAGTCGCAGCTCTGTGTAGAGAGCTGCATGGGGAGAAACTAAGTCCTCCCACCAATGACTAGCCCTAACTCGCCAGGCGTGTGAGTGAGCCACCTTGGAAGTGGCTCCTGCCCCAGTCAAGCCTTCAGATGATTACAGCACGGGGCCAATATTCTGACTGCAGTGTGAGCCAGAGACACGCTTGTATTAACCATATTTTTCATTTTCTATATTTGATGATGTTTTTGACATCTTTGGGGGTGGGGATGGTTCCTGGCTGGGGAGAGAGTACCCCTCTCAGGGCAGGCTAATTCCTAGAGATGGTAAACAACTTTTCAGTGAGCCTGTCTTTCATATACAAACCAACCAATCCTAAGTCCATACCTCCTTTATCTAATTCTCACACACCTGCCCTAAATCAGTCCAGGGCCCCAGTACCAGACAACTGGGGACAGCCCTTGTGCCTCCTGGCCTGCTGGCATTATTCTAAGTAGCCAATCCTACGATGTTTACCCTGCCCTTCCTTTCCCATGGAAACCACAATAAAGGCTGTGGCCTCCGTCTTCTCCTCACTCCTTTCTGCCTCCTGACTGACACTGGTGCTCCCCCCATGGCCCTGTGTGGCATGGTGTACTGCCTATTTCCAGGGAGCTGTGAGTAGCATTCCAACTTTTCCTTCAGTGGCATTGACCTCTCTGTGCTTTCACTTAGTCACCTTTATAAATTAAAACCTGGGCACACATCAACTCTGAGAGATTCTGAACCAGAATTTCTAAGCCATTCCTAGTTACCTGAACCACATAAAGTTTGAGAGACAGTAAATGTTTATTGTTGTTTTAAGCAATTAAGTTTTGGGTAATTTGTTTCAAAGCAAAGGATAACTAATACAGATGGTGACATGACTTAGTTCTGGCTAATGAGTCATAAAGGGAAGTATGCTGGCTGCTTCCAGGAAGCTTATAAAGAATCAGAAGGGAGGCCTGGTACGGTGGCTCACGCCTATAATCCTAGTACTTTGTGAGGCCCAGGTGGGAGGATCCCTTGAGCCCAGGAGTTCGAGACCAGCTTGAGCAACATAGCAAGACTGTCTCTACCAAAAAAATTTTAAAAGTAGCCAGGTGTGGTGGTACATGCCTAGAGTCCCAGCCCTTTGGGAGGCTGAGGCAGGAGGATCACTTGAATCCAGCAGTTTGAGGTTGCAATGAGCTACCATGATGCCACTGCACTCTAGCCTGGTGACAGAGCGAGACCCTGTCTCAAAAAAAAAAAAAAAAAAGAATCAGAATGAAGAGGCTCAGTGGTACTAGCCTTCTTGAACGAGGATGATTCTTACAGAAGTGACAGCAATCTTGAGACCCTGAAGCTCTGAAATATAAGGATAGAGGAGTGGAAAAAGTTGAAAGAACCTGTATCCTTTATGATACCATCAAGCTGGTGAACCAACTCAGTGACCATCCGCCTCCCAATCTGTAGATAAGCAAACAATAAATGTCCCTGTGGCTTAAGCCACTGTATTTGCAACTTGCAGCCTAAAGGATTCCTAACCAATGCAATCAGCATGCACAATGGCATCTCATTTAAGTGGGGTAACATAGGCCTTGATTTTACTTGTCTAGAATCTGAAAAGAAGCTATTAGGCAACTGAGAACTAAAAGCAATGCCACAGTATTCATATCAGAGCCCAAGCACCTTACTCTCAGGTAAGCTTTTCTGGCCTTCACTGGTAGCCTTTTTACTTTTACTTTAGAAACAATTCTAATAAGCTTATCTAGGGTGTCTTCCCAGGCCACAGCAGCATGGAGATCAAATTCAGTTAGGTAATCAATCATCTGCTATGTGCAAAGCACTGTGGGAGGTCCCACTGGGCACCCAGTATGTGTATATGAATTTTCAGCAGGAGACCAACATGATCCAATTGGCCAGGTAACATGCGCTACAAGGTAGAGAAAGATTGGAGCAAACCTAGAAAGAGAGAAACAAGAAAAGTTGCTAGAGAGTACCAATTTATTGAGGAAAATCCTATTTATTGAGCAACTATTTTTCCATGGAAAATTTCATGTACTGGACAAACCACTCTAACTCTTCATAACAGTTGCTAACATTGGTTTCCAATATACTCAGAATACTTGTCTGCTTTGACTTCCCAAATCCCTTAAAAGTTTTCACAAGTGAAATATTGTGCCTGCCCTGGCTCTGGGTTCTAAGGAGATGTAGGATGTAGCAATTCTAATATACCCCAAAGCACGTTTATTCTATGTCTGTGCTTCACAGAAGGGGAGGGGAGCTCAAGGGAGGGAAAAATTCAGCCTAGAGTAGCATAGCAAACTAGTGGCCAAGTGGGGGCCAGAACCCAGGACTCTGAACCTTCCCTTTCTCCAGGCTGTGAAGAAGGCAACGTGGATTCCCTCCGACCACACAAAAATCGCCTTTCATGAGGAGGCGATTTTTGACCTGATGCTGCTAAGAGCTCCCCCGGGGTCAGGAAGCTCTGCCTGGCCAGGATTTCCTGTGTGTGGGAAAGAAACAGGATGAGCAGATAAATCCTCCAAGGCCTTTTTTTACCAAGTGCTCGTGAGGCCCTCTCCCTGCTAATTCGGCAGCAGCTCTAGCCAAGATGACCGGCTCATGGACACGCGTTTTGGGTGTTTCTAAACAGCAATCGCAAAGGACGATTGCACACTGATGAGGCACAAGGCCGGAGGCAGGTGAGAAGAGCGTGCGTCACTATCCCTGTCCTTGGAGAGCTGCTTTGGTTTGGGTCCTCCCAGAAGCAAACCCTAAGACAAATGTTCAAGTAATCTACCTGGGGGGTGATCCCAGGGAATCCTGCAGGGAGTAGGGAGGTGAGAAGGCAGCCATTAAAGGAAGTGTTGTCTAGACAGTTACTTCGGTGGGCAACGGGAGCTCAACCCCAGTAGGGAACTCTCAGAGACAGCGTGGAGCACACCTCGGTGATCCCAACCAGGGAGCCAGGGTGCTGAGGTATCTATCTACCAATTCCTGCTGCTTCTGGAACTCTAGTTGCTTCCAGCTTGCCCTTGGGCTGGCCCAAGTGTGCTCCTGAGGTCAGAACAACAGTCAGGCGGAGTTACAGGCATTTGCAGTAAACAGCTTGGGTGGGTAGCGGTTAGGGGGACATTGGCGGTGCCTGCTGCAGGGGCTGAGCACTGATGAGTTTTCCATTCACAGGAAAAGGCGGACACAGGCCCAGGAGACGTGCCTCTCCCTCCCTGGTGGGGATGCGGAGGCCGCGTGCAATGCACGGCGCGGCTTTCGCCTGTCCAGGCCCCATCACCCGTTCCTTCTCACATTGGGAACCCACCTTGCCCCACCGTGGCAGAGTCTGCCAGTGCGCATGAATACGCGTTTCATCCGTTTCCACCCTCAACGAGACCACATTTCCCAGCCTCCCTAGCAGGTAGGGGCGGCCATGTGACTGACGCCAGCCAATGAAATGTGAGCGGAATCGCACGCCACTTCCAGGCGTGGTCCAGACACGACAATCACTCACCGCCCTTTCTTTTTCCCTACCCCGGGTGACCTTGAAGGCCACGTGTTGCAAATGGCGGAATGGTTTTAAGTCCTGCTTTAGAAGAAGACAACATCGCAGGAATCACTACGCACACTGCTATTACTAGGTGAGGGTTCGTTCTAAGGAGGAAAAGGTTACGGTGTCTCGAGATCCGGGCAGAGGAAGGCCTGGGCAGAGGCCGGAGGCACAAGGAAGAACCGAAGTGAGCTGTGGTAGCTGGAGGTAATGAGTGAGAGGATGGCGCGTGATCCTCATGCAAGGTTCATGGGCTTGGGTGAGGAATTTGATGAGTACCGGCACGACATTGCCGTGGCACCCTCTCTCCTCTCCCTGGGGGCCCAGTGCCAGTTGGAGAAATCAGGTTGTAACCAGGAAGGGCTAAGCCTAGAAACTCCCGCAGCATTTGGGAGTGGGCGTGGCTTAGAGACAGATGGAGTTTGGTGGTCCGATGCCTGGAGCCCCTTGCTGTGGCCTAGCAGGGGAGAGAGGCTTTTCTGTCTTCCAGCCACAGCCCAGCTTCACCTCGTTCTCAGATCATGTGGCCTGAACTTGGTGAGTTTTGAAATCATGTGGCTAGACCCTCCAGTCCATGGGCTGGGTGCCCCTCATCCTAGACAAGTGACTTTGCAACAGAGTCTGCTTTTGGGCTAACCTGGGAGCTTTGTGTTGTTAAACCTCAAGTAACTGACTTAATAATGAACTGTTGGGCCAGAGCAGCTGGCCCGACCTCAGGGGCTGCTTTTCCCCTGCCCCACCCCCACCCCCAGAGCAGTGTCCTCTGGGGAAATGCAGCCGCCCCAGCTGCATCCGTGGGAAGGCCTGGCCCCCACACTTCGTCCTTGCAGCCCTGCTGAGGCCGCAGGAAATGACCCTCTTAGCAGCCACGAGCTGCGATCCGGAGGACAATGACAGAGGGACAGACGCCCATTCGTCCCAGCTAACTTGTCCACTTGGGTGGATGCCAGTGGCTGCAAACACAAAAGTGAAGATTCAGTGGGAAACCATATTTTTTAAAAAACAAATAAACAATCCTGTGGGCGTTAGCCAACTTCTGAGGCCCTGAGGGGTTTTGCTTTTCTTTATTTGCATCTGGGTGTGTGTTGAAAACATAGATAAGACTCAGAGAATCAAAGAGTCTAAGGTTTGGAAGGCTAGCGGTCCCACCCAAGCAGCAGGTCCCCCTGTGGCATCTTTCTTCTGTGGCCAAGCCCCACCTCTCCACACCGTTAATCATGTCACTTGGCTCTTGCCACTGCCCCCACCCCACTGCCATTCACTGCCCAGAAGCCAGAGAGCTCTTCTCAAACCCAAATCGACTCACCCCTTCCAGGGCTCTGCAGATAGCTGTCTCGGCTCAAATGCCACCTCCTCCAAGGGCCTTCCCTGACCAGTCTATATGAAACAGCACCTCTCAGTCTGTCCCTGTTACAGCACCCATAGTCCTTACCACATCTGGAAGGATCTGCTTTGTTTCCCTGTGCCTGGCACATAGTAGGCACTCAATAAATGTTTTGTCGACTGACAATGTTTTTCAGTGGTCATTGCATTCGGATCGAAGTTGGCCCAGCAGATGCAGATTTCACTGTATTTCCACAAACATTATTGGCTACAAACCTAAGTACTAGGGCCAGGAGGTGAATCAGTCAGGATGCGTCCATTCATTCATTCATTAGAAGAGTAGACCTCAGAGGAAATGGTGATTCAGTCCGAGGGTGCAGCGATCCAAGAAAGCTTTACGGAGGGAGAGATTGGCGGTGGGGTTTCCCCCAGGAAAGTGGGGTTTGGAGGTGTGAATGAGAATGTGTTTGGAAAAGGAAGAGAACCTTGGGGTATGGAATTTAATTTATTTTCACATAGGACCCCCTGGGAGGGCAGAGACCTGGTTTTATCTGAGGCTGCAGGGAGGACACTCTACCTGTGCTTGCTAAAGAAATGTAGGGGCCGGGCGCAGTGGCTCATGCCTGTCATCCTAGCACTCTGGGAGGCCGAGGCAGGAGGATCATTCAAGGTCAGGAGTTCAAAAGCAGCCTGAGCAAGAGTGAGACCCTGTCTTTATTACAGATAGAAACAAATTAATTAGCCAACTAAAAATATATAGAAAAAATTAGCTGGACATGATGGCGCATGCTTGTAGTCCCAGCTACCTGGGAGGCTGAGGCAGAAGGATTGCTTGAGCCCAGGAGTTTGAGGTTGCTGTGAGCTAGGTTGATGCCATGGCACTCTAGCCTGGGCAACAGAGTGAGACTCTGTCTCAAAAAAAAAAAAAAAATTAAAGGAATGGAGGGATAAGGGATGGGTGCAGAAGGCCAGGGGAGCAGTGTTTGAAGTTGTTCAAGAGGTTGCCACGGAAGCCTTGAATGCCGTGCTAAGCAATCTGGACTTCCATTTAGAGGAAGTTATTTTTATCAGAGTCTAATAAAAATAATGATTGGGGGAAGCCTGTTTTAGATGCCTTAGTGTGTGTTAAGGCCCTGAACTCTTCTCTTGCTGCCTCAGACTATCCCAGGATGCTTCTGGAAAGTACAGCTGCCTGGGCCCCCATCCTAGAAGAGTCCGATTCTCTGTAAATCAGAGTTGGGGCCTGGTTATCTGCATTTTCACACACTTGCCATGTGGTCTCATCATGCACAGATTTGGTGACCACTGAGGCTTAGAGAGGTGAAGGCATGTGCCCAAGGTCCGTAGGTGGCAGAGGTGGCATTTCAACCAGGTTGGTCTGGCCCTCCATGCTTTACCCGCGTGACTGCAGCCTCTCCCTGCGTTGGTTCTTTTCTCCAGTTTTATTTTCGCCTGGATGCAGGAATCTGGGCTGTGGCTGGGCCTGCCCACCCTGTCCTCCCTTCCCCGCCCCACCCCCAGCCTCAAAGGTCAGGTACCTCCCAGCCTCCCTCGGTCATGTCCATTTATGGCTCTGTTGTTCCAAATTGTGGCCAAATTTATAAACTCCCCTTTCCTGGAGACATGAACAATTTGCGCAGAGTGCAGTGCGGGGGCAGAGCTGGGAGCTTCGTCGGAAGCCTGGACTTCAGCCCGGGCCCAGGCCCGTGAGCTCCGGCGTTGGGCAGGCCCTTGCCCCTCCCTGGGCCTCCCTGGGCCTCAGTTTCCTCACCTATAGAGCAAAGGGACTGGACATTTACTGCTTAGAAATACCAATTCCCTGAATCCATGAGCCCAATAATCATAAAAGGAAGTGCTGGGGGCTGGAGAGCGGCCTCTTCCCCTCTCCTTTGCATTCTTTTCTTTTTTTGGCTTGATTTTTTTTTTTTTTTGAGACAGAGTCTCGCTCTGTCATATGGACTATATTGCAATGGTATCCTCCTGCCTCAGCCTCCCGAGTAGCTGGGACTACAGGCATGTGCCACCATGCCCAGCTAATTTCTTTCTATTTATAGTAGAGACGGGGGTCTCGCTCTTGCTCAGGCTGGTTTCGAACTCCTGACCTTGAGCGATCCTCCCGCCTCGGCCTCCCAGAGTGCTAGGATTACAGGTGTGAGCAACCGCACCCGGCCTGACCTCATCTTTTTAAAAAAAGGTCAATTGAGGTATAATTTATATACTGTAAATTTCACCCATTATGAGTGCATTGTTCAATGACTTTTAGTAAATTTATAAAGTTGTGCAACCATTACCACAACCCAATTTTAAAACATTCAGAATATTTTCAGTCCCCGACAAGTGCCCATTTTTGAAGTCAATCCTGACTCTGGCCCCATGGAACCTCTCTGATCTACTTTCTGTCTCTATGGATTTGCCTTTTCTAGACATTTTATATAAATGGAATCACATACTATGTGGTCTTTTGCACCTGACTTCTCTTCTCATCCATATTGTAGAGTGTATGAGTAGTTCATCTTTTTATTGCTGACTAGTATTCCATTGTCTAGATATACTACATTTTGCTTGTCCACTTACCAGAACATTGGATTGTTTCCAGTTTGGGCTACTATGAATAATATTGCTAAAAACATTTGACTAGAAGTGTTTGTGTAAACATGTGTTCCCATTTCTCTTTGGTAGATACCTTAACCCTAACCTTTAAAATTTTTTTTTCGTTTTATTATCTTTGTTTTTAATTTTTATTATTTTTTTTAGAGACAGGCTCTCACTATGTTGCCCAAGCTGGAGCGCAGTGGCTATTCACGGACGTGATCATGGCACACTGCGGCACAGCCTCAAACTCCTGCCCTCGGGATGCTCTTGCCTCAGCCCCTCGAGTAGCTTGGGCTACACACGTGCACCACCGCACCTGGGCCCAACCCTAACTGTTTAAACTGGTATGGCATCTTCCATTGGAAGGGCACACTTTGATGTCATAATAACTCGTCCCCTATCAATGGACATTTAGGCTATTTCCAAGGTTTCATGCTCACAGACCCTGCCACTTGGAGCCTCTTTACCCATCCATCTCTGGATACCTGTGCAGGGAGATCGCTGGGTCGCAGAGTATGGTATGTACATTATGCCTTTGTGGAACTCTTGCCCAATTGTCCCCCATCAGTCTTGCCTCCTCTTCAAAGGGACATGGAATGGTGAGAAGGAGAGAGAGAAAGAAGAGAAGAGGGGAGGGGAGGGGTAAGAAGAGGAGAGGGAAGGAGGGAGTGAGAGAGAAAACACACTGTAAAGATATTACTCCCCATTGAACTTGAACTTGAGGGATTGGACAAGAAGGAGAAAAATGACTGCTACTTCTGGGGAGAAGTCCCCAGGGTGGGGCAGTCACAGGATGGCTGAGGCCAGACAAGAGGAAGAAGAGGCTGGGACAGGGACTAGAACCCTTCCTTCCAATCTTGTCCTTTGCATGCCGGTAAGGTGACGTGCTCTGTTACTGGAGGTATGCACGTCAAGGCTGGCCAGCCCTTCGGCATGGCCTCTCGGAGTCTGATGGGAGACCCTGCATGGCTTCTGGAGCAGCATTGTGGCTGAGGGCTTAAGACGTTGGGCTCCGCTGACAGGGGACCCTGGTTCAAACCCCAGCTCTGCCATTTCCTAGCTCTGGGACACCAGGCAAGTGAATTCAGTGCCCTTAATTCCTTCAGGTGTAAAATGGGGATGTGACTCCACCTCCCATTCTCCCTGTCAATGACATCATGTGGGTGGGGACTCAATTGTTGGGCCTATGATTCTGACTCCCTTAGTCCTATGGTCATGGGCTGTATTCTCATGGAACTGGGCATGAGAAGAGAGTGATATAAGCCCAGTAGTTTCCCTGAAAGGAATGCCTTCAACAACCTTTATGGCCTGGGATTCACATCCAGCTTCTCCCTATTTCCAGCCATGTGACTCCTCTGTACAACAGTAATGGAACCAGCCTCATTGGGCTGTTGGGCAGTGAGACTAGGTTCAACTGCATGTGACAGAAAACCTCCAAATAATAGTGGCGCACCCAAGAGAGACATTTATTTTTCTTGCTCATGTTAAAAAAAAGTCCAGAGTTGAGCAGGTGACCATTCAGGGCTGTTGGGAAAGCTCTGTGTAGTTTCTAGGAATCTAGTTCCCAGGTCTTCCAACCTTAGGCTATGGTCATAGTCCTCATGATCCAATATGGCAGCCAGGGATCCAGCCATCACATCTATATTCAGAGAAAAGAATGGAGGAAAAGGACACAAGGGAGGTTAAGAGTATAAACCAGCCGTTATAAAAGGGTTTCCCCAACTGTTACCCAGGAGTTCCGCTTACATATCATTGACTAGAACTTTATCAAGTGGCTACATTGGCTGTAAGGGAGGGGGAAAGAAATATTGGCTAGACAAGGAGCAGCTTTTTCTGTTCCTTACATCTCCTAGGTAACTATTGTTCTGACCCCTATCACCATAGATTTATCTTGCCTGTTCTAGAACTTTATACAAAAGCCACCACACAGCACGTTTTCTTGTATCTGGCTTATTTCACTCAACATTATGTTCATGAATTCCTGAAGTTTGGGTTTTTTGGTTTTTTTTTTAAATATGCCACCATCCAGAAGGAGACATTCATCCACAGGAGACATTCATTGACATTCAGTCGTTCATTAATTTCTTCCATCACTGAGTCACTCATTCATAGTTCTCCAGCCCCTATTGTGTGCTGGCAGCAGGCCAAACAGTCACCTATGGCAAAGACTAAGTGTCCTCTGATGCAAATCCATTTGGGCTCCGAATGATGATGGCGACAGCTCTATTCTGAATACCCTCCCGCACCAGGCAGAATCCCTGGTGGACAGAGGTGGAGCAGTGCTGTGCTGAGGAGCTCAGGCTCTGGTGTCCACAGATGGAAACCTAGTAGGTGCTTTATAAATAGTGGCTGCAACTGACTCCTTGGCCCAGGAACGTTGTAAGAAGCAGAACTCTCTCTTTTCTGATCTTTCTCTAGCCCTATGAGGTAGGTACTGTTATAATCTACATTTTGCCAATGAGTAAGGATGCGCAGAGAGGTGAGAAAACTTGCCTGAGGTTGCACAGATTGTGAGAAGCTAAACTGGGATTGAAACCCAGGCCCATCGAGTACCAAGTCCGGGCTTTCGCCCCTCTGCTCTGGGGAACCAACTCATGGCGCCTGGCCCTTCCTCTAAGCCTCGACCCTCTCCGGGGACAGTTCAGAATCCCGATGCGCAAAGGCCGTGCACTTCGCTTTGCCGCGTTTCTCGTCGTCTTTCTCCCACTTTGGGGGTCGGCGCAGGATGTTTTCCTGGCGTTGGTGCTTGTCTGTGTCAGCTTAAAACCAGACGCGTGGGGAAAGGCATAACGTGCCAGCAGCCCCCTCGTCCCCCCGTGCCCCACTCTCCTCGGACCTGGGCTCTAGATGGTCTCACTTCGTTCCTAGGTTGTCCCCCTTCGTCCTGCTCCCCGGGGACCTTTGCGGCCCTTCTAGGATTTCATTTTGAGTTTCTATCAGGTGACCCCAAATGACAGCACTTTTCCAAATGACATTTTTCTAAGCAATGAGCATGAGATTACACATCTGGGCCAGTTGCTACTGACATCTTGACCCGCCCAGCTCTCCTGTGAGGGAGTGAGCCTTTCAGCTCAACTGCTGGTTTTAAAGCGCCGGTGCCTCTGTTCTTCCGACTGTGTAAAAATCTGTTAGAGAGCGGGGAGAAATGTGGTTCAAAGAAAAAGTTAATTTTCTCCATGGGAACAAACATTTTCCAAGGAAAAAAATGTGTAAATCCTATGACATAATTGAGTGGCTTTCCAAAAATATTTTTTTTTCAGCGGATGAGCCCTTTTGCAGAGGCTACTTAAGTTGAAGGTCAAGGTATCAAACAGTAAAGGTGCAGCTTGTGGGGAAGCAGGAGGAGGGGTGGGGGCCATTGCCCAGTGACAAAGCTTCCCTCTCGTTCCCTTACCACCCACTTTCTCTAGGAAACCTGCCACTGGGTGTGGAACCCAGTTCGAGAACCCCTGAAAGAGCCCTGACCCAGGAGTTGGAACCCAGGGCCTGAGGTCAGAGCTGTGCTTTATTGCTGTGTGACCCCAGGAAAGTTAGTGGGCTTCTCTGGGCTTTGGGTCTTCCATCTGGGGAATGCCATGGTTAGACTAAATATTTCCTAAACGTCTTTCAAGCTGCAAGATTCTGTCTTATGAGGGGAAAATTCTGTCTGAGGTGGTGGGAAACTCTTTGAAATGTAGACTTTTTGGAAAAAAAAGAAACAAGAGTTTCGAGTTTGAGACCATCTAGTAACAAACCAACTGCTGTAAAAGCATTTTCCAAATAGGGGTGCTGTGGGCCTCCCGGCAGGAATGGATAGAAAATGACCAGCAGTTTCATTATTAGAAAGTAGGTTAAAGATACTCCCGCTATTTCATCTGGGGAATTAATTTGTCAGTAACCCTTCCTCATGAAAAGTATTAAGTAATGAAAAGTGGAACTGAGTATTTATACAGTTACTCAACAGTAATGTAGACAGTTTTTTTAAAAAATGACACACACACATGTAGCTAGGATGACCGACTAACTGCCATGCTTTGCCCAGACTAAGGGGTTTCCTAGGATGTGGGACTTTCAGTGCTAAAACCGGGGATTAATTTGTCACCCTATGTATAGGCGCTTACGATGTGCCCAATATTGTTTCGAATATTTTTTCACATACTCTTTTAATCCTCATCACAGCCCTATGAGGTAGGTAATATTATTATCCCATTTTACAGATACTTAGGGGAAACTGAGGCTCAGAGAGGTTATGTGGCTTTCCAGGGCCACACGGCTGGCTGGCAGAGGTAGATCCAGGGTGAAAATCCACCCAGTCTTGGCTCCGGAGCTGGGCTAGCAACTGCTATACCATATTGTCTTGCTCCTAAATTGTCTCTGTAGTGAATCACAGAGCCATGGTCAGTCTACGACCAAGGCCAGCGGGGCGTGGCTCTCTGTGTGACAGTGACAGGCTCCAGGCTTCTCAGGGTCCCCAGCTTCCAGCCTGATGAAACGAGGGGACTGGTCTGGAACAATAATTTCTCCCCCCCCCTTTTTTTTTTCAAGCAGTAGAACTTGTCAGACAATTTTACTGAGACCTCAATATATAAAACAGACCCTAGTCACAAAGTTTACATCTTCAGCACGGAGCTGAAAATTCTTCCTGGCAGGCAGAATTCCTGCAACTCCGCCCCATAGCCCGAGGCTTCCCGAAGCAGAGTGTAAGAGCTTGTGGTTTCATTGCTCTCTATGGACCTTTCCGGCTTAAAAATGAAATCCAACATTTAATTCAAACATTTCATTTGTTCATGCAGCAAAAATGTTTGAGCTCGAGCCGCATATGATCTGCCAGGCGCCGGGCCAGGCGCGGAGCATCTAGAGTCGTGAGGCTGGAGTGGCCCCACCACGGCGCGATTGCCATCTGAGGCTGGATGATTCTTTGCGGTGTCCTGTGCACCGTGGCGTGTTTAGCAGCATTCCTGGCCTTTACTCACTAGATGCCAGCAGCACCTTCCTGGTTGTGACAGTCCAAGAACGTCTCCAGACATTGCCAAATGTCCCCCGGGGGGAGGGCGGGAAATCAACCCTGGCTGACTAGCTGGACTAATACAGATCTCTCATCTCGTGAGCTTATGTTCCCTGGGGAGAAGCAGAAAACAAATACATTGGGAAAAAAAGAGAAATTATTAGAGAATGATACATGTATGATAAAAATGAAATGGGCTGATGAGATGGAGCGTTACTGGGGGCTCCTTCAGGCTGGGTGGGCAGCTGAGAGGCTGTATGAAGCTTGGCTTGTTTAAGGAACAGAATGAAGGCCAGTGTGGCAGGGGCATCGAGGATGAGGGGTGAGCTGGGGGGTGTGGAAGGGAGGTAGGAGGGGGAGGATCAGATCATTGAGGGCCTCATGGGTCAGGGGAGGGAGGTTGGATTTTATCTTTAATATGAGCGTCTATTATGTGCTGAGTCCTGGGCTAGGTGCTGGGGACACAAATGTGAATAAAATATAGTTCACTTGTGAGCCCCCAGAGAATGAGGCAGTTAATTCTATCTGGGGTCAGTCAAGGAAGGCTTCATGGTGGAGGTGACATCAGAGTTCACCTTAAAGGATGAACAAGAATCCATCACCTGGAGAAAAGGAAGCAGAGGAAATTGCACAACCCTATGCACGTGATTCTCTCTATGTAAGTTGTTCGATTGCTGACTCCTGGGTCCTAAACGCAGTGGTGCTGGGGCCCAGAAATATGTATTTAACCAATATGGTAATGATTTTGGTGCAGGTGGGGGGACTCCACTTTGAGAATGGTGCTCGTTGGCTTTTTTGCCACTTGTCTAGTGTTCAGTGAAGCATGAATGTCTTGATGAGCCTTATTCCAGTTGGAAAGTGTTCATTGAGGGTCATTTGCATACCACGACCCAGGGATGGAAGATAAAAGCAACCCAGTCTCTGCCACTCTATGTCACCAGTTACCCAGTTCTCCCAATGAGGAAATAAATGGAGACTCAGAGGGGCTGAGTGACACCCCCAAGGTTACACAGCTCAGGAGAGGCCCACCTTGACGACAACTTCAGGCCTATGGACTCCCGATCCAGTGCTCTTCCCCTTCCCCCGACCAGCCACATTCAAGTTGCTCTTCCTTGGAGAGATCCCTGAGTACACGTCCAAGGGCCACCATCCGCCAACCAATCAGCTCTGACTCAGCAGAGGCAGCCCCACGAGGCTGATCAGGCCAGTCACCAAAAGGCTGAGGACGAGAACATACCCAGGGCGTGACATGTAAGGTCACGAATGCACAAGTTCCCCATATGCTAGTTGTTTTCCTTCCAACTTGACACACATGGAGATGAAGGAAAAAAAAAATCCCACAAAAATGTCCAGACCACAGGAAATATGTTGGCAGCTGTTGGAGGTGTGGACAGGGGCTCTTGCAAGAAGAGGCTGGCACGAGTCAGGCGCCGGGGGTGATTGCTGGAGGCGTGACTGTGAGCCTGCTTTCTCTGAAACCCACCCCTTGCCTTTTGCCATGGGATGTCTTTGCAGCTGGACCCACCAGATCTGGTGCTGGAGCTGAGTGAGTGGGTAAGCATGTCCTTATGTAAACTCGTAATCATGTACGTATGTAATTGTGTCAGCATGTGTAAGCGGTAAGTGTGTCACTGTATAAGGGACTCAGCAGGTAAAAGGGTATGCATGGAATAGCATAAGCAGATAAGCAAGTGTGTAATTATGTTAGCACGTGAGAGTGCACGTATGTAAAGGGACATGTGTAAGAGGTAAGCATGTAGCATGTAAGCAGGGAAACAGGCAAGTGTGTTAGCATGTAAGTGGGTAAGCATATGATTGAGTAACTAAGTCAGGTGCACAGGAACTATGTAGGCAGAGTCAGTAAAGAAGTAAACATGTCAGCAGGCAATCACATGAGTGAGTAAGTGTGCAAGCATGTGCGTGTGTGAGCAGGCAATCACATACATGTGTTGGTATGTAAGTAGGTAAGTGTGCATGCATGTAAGCATTTTGCCTTGAAGTAGACATGCAGCTTCCCACATGCTGCACTAAGTGGAGCTAGGCTGCTTTCAGAATTTTAACCTAATCATTGTCTAGGCCTGCAATATGGTGAAGTGACCAACACCCAAGACCCATTCTAGAGTATTCTCAGCATAAAATGGCCTTAGATCATTTGGCAGTTTATTCTACTTACCACATTGTCAGGCAGGGTGTCAGTGTGCTGTGGGGTCTGTTCCCCAGAGTAGCCTTGGGTGTTTTCAAAATGATTTTAAGTGGTTTGAGGATAAACGTTTTTTCCTAACAATCACTCCCTGGGTCTCAGGGGAAATTCAAAACTGGCCCTCCAAACTCATGATTTCATCATGGCCATTATTTATTAGGATTAATTAAAATTCCTAATACATGTGTTTGAGTTTTTAAAAAGTGAGTTGACCCTGCTTCACAACTAGGGCCCTTGTGGTCATCCTGATTTGCTGGCAGCAGTGGCAGTAGTGGCAGCAGTGAAGCCCCAGGCCACAGCAGCCTCCACTCCACAGCCAGTGCACCGGTGGGTGGTCCCATCCAACCATAGTGGCAATAGCAGCAAATTCTCTTTTTTCCCCACTTTCCACCCAGTAGCATAGGGAGAGCCATGCTCAGTGGCTTCTGCCTGCCCCCACCCCCATCAGAAGGCCCTCAGGTGACACAGAGTAGCACCTCTTCCCCTGCAGATGGCACCAACAGGTATGGAACAGAAGCCTCAGTGTCACCAGAAGAATGAAGCAGATCAGAATAGCATCACAAGGGCTCAGAAAACTAAGCTGTCTTTGGAACTACAGCCTACAATATTAGGCTAGAACCTCCACCTAAACAGGGTGGCTTTCTGGTAAAATACAAGATTTCAATAGCATCAGGAGTCTCCTAACATAACCAAGATGTCCAGGATGCAATAAAAAAAATCATCTATTACAATAAGAACTAGGAAAATTGCAATTTGAATGAGAAAAGAAAATCAATAAATACCAATATCAAGATGGATTAGATGTTGGAATTCTCTGACAAGGGTTTTATTTATTTATTTATTTATTTATTGATTGATTGATTGATTGACACAATCTCACTCTGTTGCCCAGGCTAGAGTACCATGGCATCAGCCTATCTCACAGCAACCTCAAACTCCTGGGCTCAAGTGATTTTTCTGCCTCAGCCTCCCGAATAGCTGGGACTACAGGAATGCGTCACCATGCCCGGCTAATTTTTTTTAAATATATATTTCTTAGTTGTCCAGCTAATTTCTTTCTATTTTTAGTAGAGATAGGGTCTTGCTCTTGCTCAGGCTGGTCTCGAACTCCTGAGCTCAAACGATCCACCAGCCTCGGCCTCCAGGAGTGCTAGGATTACAGATGTGAGCCACCGTGCCCAGCCCATTATAAAGGTTTTCATCATCTTCATGTTGAGTAAGTGGAGGAGGAGAAGGAAAAGGAGGAGTTGGTCTTGCTGTCTCAGAGGTGGCAAGAGCAGAAGAGGTGGAGGAGGTGGAAGGGGAGGCAGAAGAGGCAGGCACATTTGGTGTAACTTTTATTGAAAAAAATCCATGTATAAGTGAATCCACACAGTTCAAACCCGTGTTGTTCAAGGGTCCATTGTAATTTTAAATTCTCTTGAAACAAATGTAAAAATAAAAAATCTCAGCAAAGAAATAGAAGTTATAAAAAAGAACCATATAGAATTTATAGAAATGAAAACTACAATAACCAAAATAAAAACCTTGCTTGATAGATTCATTAGTGGAGTAGAGATGACAGAGGATAGAATTAATGAACCTGAAGACAGATCAATAGAATTTCCTCAATCTGAACAACAGAGTAGGAAAAAACACTGATAAAATTTGGGCATAGCCTTTTGGATCTGTGGGACAACAACAAAGGAAATAACATTTGCATTGTTAGATTGCCAGAAGTAGAGGACAAAGACTGTGGGACTAAAAATGTATTCAAAGTAATAAAAGTTGAAAATTCTCCTAACTTGGTGAAAGACATAAACATAAAAGTACAAAAAGCTGAGCAAATGCCAAATAGGATAAACTCAAAGAAATTCACATCAAGATATATCATAATTAAATTTCTGAAAACCAAAGATAAAGAATCATATTAAAAGCAGCACGAGAGAAATGACACATTGCATATGAAGGAACACCAATTTGAATGACAGTAGATTTCTTATCTGAAAGCATGGAGACAGCAGGGAAATGGTATGTTTTCTACGTGTTGAAAGAAAAGAACTGGCAACCCCAAATCCTACATCCAGGGGTAGGGGTAGGGGTAGGGTATATCCTTCCAGAATGAAGGGGAAAATTAAGCCATTCTCATATAAATAAAAACTAAGAGAATTTGTTGCTAAGAGACCTGCATTGAGGAATGGCTAAAGGAAGTTCTCCAAACAGAAAGAAAATAACAGAAGGAAGCTGGGGCCTTTAGAAAGGAAAGAACAATGAAATGGGTAAAAATAGAATTAAACTATCCTTTACCTTGTAATCATTTTTTATGGCTGAAGCAAAAGTTATAATACCATCTGATGTGGTTTACAATGTATGTAGAGGAAATACTTAAGATAATTATTAATATATTTAAAAAGGGGGAGGGTAAAGGGACCTAAATGGACAGTATGAATTTTACCCTTCACTCAAAGTGGAATTTTGACACCAGTTGGCTGTGATGAATTATATAATTATATGGTAAACCTAGAATAATCACTAAGCAAACTATACAAAGAATACATACAAAAACATTATATAGATCAAACTGGAACTGTAAAAAATGTTTAAGTAACCCACACAAAGGCAAGTAAAAGAAAACAGAGAATGAGAAACAGAGACAAAACAGATCACACATAATAAATTGGCAGACGCAAGCCCTAACACATCAACAGTTACATTAAATGTAAATGGTCTAAATATACCTATTAAAAGACAGAGATTGACTGAGTGGATAAATAATTATTATTTAAATATATGCTGTACACAGGCAGTTCATTTTAAACATAATGGCATAGGTAGGTTGAAAGTAAAAGGATGGAAACACATATGTTATGTGAATGTTAATTCTTTCAAAAGCAGGAATGGCTATATTAATGGCAGAAAAAGTAGACTTTGGAGCAAAGAAAATTACTAGGGACAAAGTGGGACATTACATAATGATAAAAGGGTCAATCCATTAAGAAGATATAGCTATCCTAAATTTGTGTGCACCAAACATCACAGCTTCAAAATATATAAGCAAAAACTGATAGAACTGAAAGGAGAAATAGACAAATCCACAATTACAGTTGAGAAGTTTAATATCCAATTCTTAGCGATTAATAGAACTACTAGGCAGAAAGTCAGCAAAGATATAGAAGAGAATAACTCCATCAATCAAAAGAATCTAAGGAAAATTTATAGAACACTCCATGCAACAACAGCAGAATATATGTTCTTTTCAAATGCAAAAGGAACTTTACCAAGGAACATAAACCATATCCTGGCTCATAAAATAAACCTCAACAAATTTTTAAAAAATCATATAGTATATTTGTTTTGACCATAATGAAGTCAAACTAGAAACCGATAACAGAAAGAAAAAAAAAACAGGAAAGCCTGCAAACACTTGTAAATTAAACAGCACACTTTTATTTTTATTTATTTATTTATTTATTTTTGAGACTGAGTCTCGCTCTGTCACCTGGGCTAGAGTTCTGTGGCATCAGTCTAGCTCATAGCAACCTCAGACTCCTGGGCTCAAGTGATTCCTGTGCCTCAGCCTCCCGAGTAACTGGGACTACAGGTGTGCACTACGACACCTGGCTAATTTTATTATTTTTAGTAGAGATGGGGTCTCACTCTTGCTCAGGGTGGTCTTGAACTCCTGACTTCAAGTGATCCTCTTGCCTTGGCCTCCCAGAGTGCTAGGATTACAAACATGAGCCACCATGCCCAGCCAACAGCACACTTTAAAATAATCTATTGGTTAAAGAAGAAATAGCAAAGAAAATTTTTAAAAAATATAGAACTGAATGAAAATGAAAACACAACATATGAAAATTTATGGGATATGGCTAAAGCAATGCTGAGAGGAAAATTTATAGCAATACATGTTCTTTTGAGACAGAGTTTTGATCTGTTGCCTCAGCTAGAGTGCAGTGGTGTCATCATAGTTCACTGCAACCTCAAACTCTTGGGCTCAAGCGATCCTCCTGCCTCAGCCTCCCGAGTAGATGGGCCTACAGGTGTGCACCACCACCCAGATAATTTTTTTTATTTTTGGTAGAAATGGGGTTTCACTCTTGCTCAGGCCTGTCCTGAGCTCCTGAGCTCAAGTGATCTTCCTACCAGAATGCTAGAATTACAAGTGTGAGCCACCACTCTCAGCTGCAATACGTGTTTACATTAGAAAATAGCAAAGATTTCAAATCACTAGTATAAGTTTCTGTCTCAAGACACTAGAGAAAGAAGAGAAAAATAATCTCAAAGCAAACAGAATAATGAAAATAAAGATATAGCAGAAATCAATGAAATTGAAAACAGAAAAAAAAATATAAAAGATTAATGAAACCAAAAGCTGTTTCTTTGGGGAAAAATCAGTAAAATTCACAAATCTCTACCAAGACTGACAAAAAGGAGAGAAATCACCAATACCAGGATGAAATAGGGGATATCACAATAGATTATGCAGCTACTAAGAAGATAATAAGGAATACTACAAACAACTTTACACTATTGCACTTAAAAGACATGGACCCATTCCTTGAAAACCATAAACTACCAAAACTCATCCAAGATGAAATGCATAACCTTAATAATTCTATAACTCTTGAAGAAATTGAACTTATGATTTTAAAACTTTCAAAAAAAATCCACCAAACTCCAGTCCCTAATGGTTTCACTGCAGAATTTTACCTAACATTCAAAGAATAATTATAATATCACCAACTGTATGCAATCTCTTCCAGAATACAGAATAAGAGGAATTGCTTCCTAACTCATTTTATGGGGCTAGTAGTATCCTGATAGCAAACACAAAGACAGCACAAAAAGAAAACTACGGATCATTATCTCTCGTAAGTTTAGGAACAAAAATCTTCAACAAAATGTCACCAAATTGCATCCAATAAATTTAAAGAGACTAATATATCATGACAAAGTGGAATTTATTCCAGCTATGCAAGGCTGGTTCATTATTTGAAAATCAATTAATGTAATCCACCATTATTACACTTAAAAATGATATACGTAGGCATAACTCCAGGAAACATGAACAGTATTTGTCTGATGAAAATTGCAAAATTTCTGACAAAAAAAAAAATCAAAGAAGATCTAAATGCTTGGGTAGAACTATCATGTTCATGAACTGGGCATGGTGGTTTATGCCTGTAATCCCAGCACTTTGGAAGGCTGAGATGGGAGAATTGCTTGGGGCCAGGAGTTTGAGACCAGCTTGGGCAACATAGTGAGACCCTGTCTCTACAAAAAATTTAAAAACTTAGCTGGGTGTGGCAGTGCATGCTTGCAGTCCCAGCTACTCAGGAAGCTGTGGAAGGCTTACATATAGCTAATAGAAGTCATGGAGGGATAGAGATATAGATCAACAGAAGAACCCAGAAATAGATTTATACAAATTAATTTGCTTTGCTTTGACAAAGAAGCAAAAGCAATCCAATGGAGAAGAGAAAATTTTCAATAAATGATGCTGAAATGGCCAAAAAAGGAAAAGGAAATCTCAACCTAAACTTCACACGTCATAAAAGTTAACTCAAAATGGATCATGGACTTACATGTGAAAGAAAACTACAAAACATCGGGGAAAAAAGCAGGAGAAAATCTTTGGGACCTAGGCCAAGGCAATTAGATTTGATACCAGTTGCATGGTCCATACAAGGAAAACATTGATAAATTGGACCTCATCAAAAAATTTAAAATGTGCTCTATGGAACACTGATAAGAGGATGAAAAGACAAATGACAGGTCAGGAGAAAATACTGCAAACCACATATCTGGCAAAGAAGTAGCATCTAGACTATAAAAAGAACTGTCAGAACTGAACATTACAAAACCAAATAATCCAATTAGAAAATGGGCAAAAGATGTGCACAGACATTTCACCAAAGAAGATACATAAAGATGGTAAATAAACATATTAAAGGATAGTCAATATCATTAGCAATTAGAGAAAAGCAAATAAAAACCACAGTGAGATATCACTATACCCCTATGAGAATGGCTAAAATAATGAATAGTGATAACTCTAAATGTGGCGTGGATGTGGTGAGATTAGTATTCCTGGCAGGAATACAAAATGATACAGTCTGTCTGGAAAATAGTTTGGCAGCTTCTTTTAAAACTAAAAATGGACTTACTATATGATCCAACAATTGCTCTTTTAGTATTCCTGAAAAACTAAAACTTATTGTCTTGCAGAAACACATACGCAAAT
Source organism: Lepilemur ruficaudatus (assembly GCA_963574885.1). Lineage (NCBI taxonomy): Eukaryota > Metazoa > Chordata > Mammalia > Primates > Lepilemuridae > Lepilemur > Lepilemur ruficaudatus. The sequence continues at coordinate 27,582 of CAUYRT010047832.1, forward strand.
ATCCCCAGCAGCTTTATTCACAGTATGTAGTCCCAAACTGGAAATGCCCCCAAATAAATGTCCCCCAGTGGGTGAATAAACTGTGGTACATCCATACCACGGAATAATAATCAGCATTAAGAAAATCTAGGCCAGGCGCGGTGGCTCACGCCTGTAATCCTAGCACTCTGGGAGGCCAAGAGGGGAGGATCGCTCAATGTCAGGAGTTCGAAACCAGCCTGAGCAAGACCGAGACCCCGTCTCTACTAAAAATAGAAAGAAATTAATTGGCCAACTAAAAATATATAGAAAAAATTAGCCGGGCATGGTGGCGCATGCCTGTAGTCCCAGCTACTCGGGAGGCTGAGGCAGGAGGATCGCCTGAGCCCAGGAGTTTGACGTTGCTGTGAGGTAGGCTGACGCCACGGCACTCTAGCCCGGGGAACACAGTGAGACTCTGACTCAAAAAAAAAAAATCATAAACACCTTTGTTGTTTAGGAGTTATTTTGTAGTTAATTTCCTCTAGGTTTTCAAGTGACATAATTCTCTTCATTTCTTCAATATGTGTAGTGATGTCTCCCTCTCATTCCTAGTCATGTATAGCTTTTTGTCCTTAACAAGGATCGTAAGAGATTTATACATTTCATTGGTCTTTTCAGAGCAAAAGACACCAGAATTTTGACTTATCCTTTGTCCCTTTCTTTTATCTTCTGCTTTGTTAACTTCTCCATTTACCTTCGTTCATTCCATCTCTCTATTTTCTTTTGGTTTAGCTTTTGTTCTTTTTTTTCCAGTTTCCTAAGATGAAAACTGGACCCCCTTTGTCACTTTCCTTCTTGAACGACTAAGGCACTCAAAGGCTGCACTTTCCCCCTAAATGTGGATTTTACTGTGTCCCGTACATTTGCTATTAAACATTCTTCTTTGCTTTGCATTAGAGTCACTGTCTAATTTTGCTTTTCGTTTCCTTCCCAGTCTAATGCTTACATAGTATAGTTTATCTTAACCTCCGAGTGAAGATTTTGTGGTCATCTTTTATTACGTATTTTAGTTGTACTGGATAATGATCTGAGGATGCGTTGCTCTCCTTCGCCCGCGAGTGCGTGGTGTCTGCTGGGATTGGGGCCATGGGCTGCAGACCTTTCCAAGGCTTCCGGCTACATTCCTGCTCTTGCCGGTTCCTTTTGTTTGGAGGCTTCTAAGATGTTCCTGTTATCCTGGAAGTTCAGGAGTGTTTGCCAGGCAAAGCCCAGGTCTGTGGCAACGGGTTGGGAGCTCGGTGAGCCCACCTGACACGTAGGCGAGGGGCCTCTGCCTCCTGGGGCCGTCCTTCCCTCACTGATAACAGGCGTGCCTGTGCCCGCGCCCCTGCTCCTGTTTCTCTGCTCCTGGTCGGCATCCTCCCAACTTCCATCTCATCGTTTCTAGCCACCCTCATGACTCAGATGAGGGGTTCCAGAAGTGTAGCAACGGCTGAGGTGCGACAGTCACCACAGTCCCAGCTGAAGCCCCAGCCTCTTGGGTGGCCAGTCTCCTCGGGAGGAGGGGCTGACGGTGCCCTGCCTGGCACCTTTGGGCCCAGCTCTCCCCAAGTCCTGGCCCTAGGCCCTGATCCATGGCCTCCACTGGGTCCCCCACCCCCACCTCTGGACCTGTCCCCACCCTCCAGACTCCACCCCTGCACGTACTGGGGAAGACTAAAGGTCCTGCCAAGCCAGAGAGTCCCCTCCACACATGCGTAGAAGAAAGAAAACAGCTAATGAGACTGCAAAGACGGGGAAAGAAACACCGCCTCTTCCGTAGCCAGGCAGATACCTTCTCAAGTAACCTGTGACTGGTGTGGGTGCACCTGGGAATCTGCATGGCCACCTGGCTAGTGAATTGCCTTTATCCAAAGGAAAAGCCATGCTTTGTCTCGGTGACTAGAGCTGGGAGCCAGGACCCAGTCTAAACCCCAGGGAGTCAGGGACGAGGGCACTGGCTTCCGTGTTTGCATTTCAGAGCGATGCCTCCATGTCACTTTCAAAGATTGACATACATCTCAAAGGGCCAGAGGAAGGATTCCCAAAGGGGAAATGCTCAAGGCAAAGTGATGGGGGAGAAAGGTCTCCTTCCGCTCAGGAAATTCGGCAATGATCCGTGGGCCCTGAGCTTCAGCACTGCGTCAGGTGGGGCTCTGGGCAACAGGCACAAGGGATGCAGGTGGAGGCGAGGAAAGAGGCAAGCTTGGAGGGGGCGGGGCTGGCTAGTCGCTAGAAGGCCAGCTGTCTCACTAACAGCTAGAAATGTCTCCGTCCTGTGTCCCAGCCTGGCAGCCTGGGCATGTGTAGCATTTTACCTGTCTTGCCAGGGAACCTGGAAAGCCTGCTCGTGCAGAAAGAGCCAGAACCTTTGGCCTTTCCCAGGCCCGACAGATGTGGCTGGGTGGGACCCAGCAGTCGGCAGTGCGGGACTTCTCAATGAGAGAGCCTGGCGCCGGGCCCGGCCCCTCCAACTCCCCAGCTCTGTCACTGGCAGAAGCTACCTCACATCTTGGCCTTGGCTTTCCCGGCAGTAAAATGAAGACAATTGGTGTTCCTGCGAGGACGGATCACACCTAGGGCCCAGCACACAGCAAATGAACGTCAATCACGCAGCGGACGTTAACTGTGACTATAGCTGTCCTTAGTTTGCAGGCCTTGTACTAGGTGCTAGGCACATACTCTTTTCGTCACGGCTGTCCAGCCCCTGCCGCCCGCGTCCCTCCCCACCACCCAAGGCTCACTGGGCTCCAGCCACACAGGCCTCGGACACACCAAGCATGTCCTGCCTGTACCGGGCTGCATGGGAGCACCCCCAAAAGATGTGTCCACGTCTTAATCCCTGGGCCCTCTGAATGTGACCCTATTCGGAAAAAGGGTCTCTGCAGATGTAATTGTGTTAAAGATCTTGAGATGAGGTCATCCTGGATTGTCCATTGACAAGTGTCCTTAGAAGACACACAGAGGAGGGGCACACAGGGAGAAGAGGCAGAGGCCATGTGAAGGCGGAGTCAAGGATTGAGGGGACACTGCCACAAGCTAAGGAATGCCTGGGACCATCAGCAGCTGGAAGAGGCACGGTCCTGCTGACGCCTTGATTTTGGTCTTCGGCTTCTAGAACACGGAGAGACTGAATTTCTGTTGTTTTCAGCCACCTGGTTTGTGGTACTTTGTTAGTAGCACAACTAACAGGAAACTAGCTTGCTGCCTCAGCACCTCTGCACCAGCCTTGCCCTCCTGCACCACTTTGCTCCTGACATCCCCCCAGGTCTCTGCTCAAATGTCCCCTCCCCCACAGAGACCCTGTCTGACCACCGCCACACTTTCTATGCACACAGCAGGTCACACTCCAGTCCTGTGGTCTTTCTGCCTCCTTTTGGTTTGTGTCCCCTCACTGGAAAGCAGGCCACCTCCATGAGGGCAGGGATTCGGTCCTGTTCACTGCCGCTCCCCGGCACCAGGCCAGAGCCCAGCACAGGCGGGACCCCAGCACGGATGTGCTAAAGGATGGAACAGACGAAGGCTCTTTTCCTCTTTACCACAACCGGGAGCTGTGGGTGCCCTTGGTCTACAGAAAGGAAGCTAAGGTGCTTGGTGTCCCTGGGGACCAGATGGCACAGGGATGAAAGAGAGCACTTCTGGCGCTGCTGCGAGGCCCCTGACCCCCAGTGAGAACCTAGACTGGGAGGGATGGGGAGAGCCTTTCCCCAAAGCAGGATTTAACGGGTTGTTTTTTTTCCTTCTGTACAATCCTGTTCAGACAATCAAATCTACTTTGAGGTGACGTTGTCTTTGGGTATGCTAAACTTCTGGAATCATCCCTGCATGGGCAAAATTGGGAAAATGGGAAGGGCAACTGGATCTCCTCAAGTCTGGGCAACAGAGTTCAGACAACTACCTTCCCAGGTTGGCTGGAGTGGAAGGAACAGTGGTGCTGGGGCCTGGGACTTGGGTGTGAATCTGTCGCCGCTTCCCAGCAGTGAGACCCAGACAATTCCCTTCCATCTCTGAGTCTCAGTTTCCATGCCTATAAGCAGGGGTCAGGATGGCCCCCACCTCAGGGCCAAAGCTTGTGCAAGGAGCCCAGCAGAGCACTGCCCATGGGGAGGGCTCAAGCAAGGCCCCCCCATCACCGCACCCTCCCTTGCTGCAGCCCCAGGGTTTAGGTATAAAGAGCTGAAGGTGCACAGGTAGAAATGGAGAGGTGAGCAGGGCCGTGCTCCCTCTGGAGGCTCCAGGGGAGGGTCCTGCTTGCCTCTTGCAGCTTCTGATGGCTCCAGGCTTCTTTGGCTTGTGGCCACATCACCCCAATCCATGCCTCAGTCTTCGCATGGCTGTCTTCTCCCAGCACAGCTGTTCCTGGGCATGGTCTTCTCCTTTTCTTACAAGGACACCAGCCACATTGGATTAAGGGCCCACTCTACCCTCGTATGACCTCATTTTATCTTAAATATTTACACCTGCCAAGACCCTATATCCAAATAAGGTTACATTCTGAGGTACTGCGGGTTAGGACGCCAGCGTATCTGTTTTAGAGACACAATTTGACTCCTAATACCACCCAGTGTCCATTCTAACCTTTTTCTCTGGGGATAAGACCCCAATTTTGTTCAGGATATCAGTGGGCTCAGCCCCAGTTGACAGGTCATGACAATCCCATCCTCAGCTTACTCAGCCTCTCTTACATCTAAGAGTGGTCACGTAATCCACTTCTGGCTACTGAGACCTAAGTGGAAGTCTGCTGGGGGAAGTTTCTGGGAAAATTTGTTGCTTTCTTGATAGAAAGAAGACAGAGCAACAAGAAGCAGAGATGCTTCTTGACAGAGCATCTGTCGCAGCCCCTTCCTCCTTCTGTCTTTGAATGCACATATGATGGCTGCAGCTTCAGCAGCCATTTTGTGATCATGTGGCAAAGCTAAGCTAATCAGAAAGATGCTGGGCACCACCCAAAGCTCTGCTGCTGAACCAATGCCAGAAAGCTACCCCCAGAGTCCCTATGTGAGAAAATTAAACTTCTAATTATTTAATCTAGCACAGCCAGCTTTTCTACTACTTGCAGCCACTTTCCTAACTGATACACTGTGTTTGTTTCTTCCTCCATCACATTCCCACAATCACAGGACAATCAAAGCTGCTCTCATTCTCCTCAGCTGTGCTTTCCACTTTCCTCCTTCATCCTCTGCCTGCCTGGCTCACTTCCCTCTGCCTCCTCTCGCCTTGTTCTCACTTAACAAGCTAGAATGTGGACGGAAAGTACATGATATGTTAAATAAGGAATGTTTTCATTGGGGAAAAAAACCCCACATTAATTTGATTCTTACTTCTTTGTTTTGATTTGATTTTGTTTTTCTGTCAGAAGACTTTTCCAGAAAAGGTCTTAAAAAAATTCTTGGAATAATTTTAAGTTCTCATAACCGTCAACATGGATGGGACACACAAGTCTGTTTTATATTGTGGTCAAGGTCATTGCCAAATATGGGCTGGGCTAAGCATAAACATCAAAGGAACAAACAAATACCGAGTGTAGCCTGATTTTGAGTATAGGCAAGACATATGTCTTATTCGTCCTCATGTCTCAGCACACAGTTAAATGTTCCGTGTATGTCTGTTGGATGAATGAACGAGTGAATGAGAATGCAGGGTTACGAAGGACGATTGGAACAATAACCTTAAAATCAGTAACCATATGCAGGTGTGAATCTAACAGTGCAAGTCCAAGACCCGGACACAGAAACTACAACCCACTGCTGAGAGGAATTAATGAAGGCCCCCAACATGGAGAGATGTATCATGTTCATGGATTGAAAGGCTCATATTGCTAAGATGTCAATCCTTCCCCAAATGATTTATAGATTCAATGCAATGCCAAACAAAATCTCAGTAGGCTTTTTTTTCCCCATAGAAATTGGCAAGGTATTCTAAAACTCATGTGGAAATGTGACAAACTTAGAATAGACAAAACAATTTTGAAAAAGAACAATGTTGGAGAACTCACATTACTTGATTTCAAGACGTGTTATAAAGCTACAGAAGTCAATGGAGTGTGGCTCAAGGTGCCATAACAAAATACCACGAACTGGGTGGCTTAAACAACAGACATTTATTTCCCACAGTTCAAGATGCTGGCAGATTCAGCTCTTGGTGAGGGCTCTCTTCTTGGCTTGCACGTGGCCACCCTCTCACTGCAGCCTCATATGGTGGGGAGAGGAAGCTCTGGCGTCTCCTCCTCTTCTTCTAAGGGCACTAATCCCATGATGAGGGCTCCACCCTCATGAGCTCATTTAAATCTTTCACTTCCTGAGGTCCCCCCAAAACACCATCCCATGGGGGTCAGGGCTTCCATGTGTGAATTTTGAGGAGACACAAACATTCAGCCCATAGCACCAACTGATGGGGCACCATGAAGAATCCGGAAGTAGACTCACACACATATGGCCACTGAGTTTCCCCAAAGGTGCCAAGGCAACTCATCTGGGGATAATATCATCTTTTCAACAAATGATGCTGGAAAAACTGGATATCCATGTAGAAAAAATGAGTTGTGAATTTGCCTCACCATACACAAAATGGATCATAGACCTGAATGTAAGAGCTAAAACTATAAAACTTCTATAACAAAATATATCTTTGTTTTTATCAGAAAATATAGGATGTAGTCTTAGTGACTTGAGTTTTTTAAAGATTTCAAACTATGACACTAAAGTACAAACTATGAAATAAATCTAATAAGTCTAATCCATAAGTTAGACCTCATCAGGATACAGTACCTTCTGTTCTTCAAAAGAACAAGCCACAGTCTGGAAGAAAAATACTGCAGAACACATATCTGACAAAGTACTCACATCTAGAACTCTCATAACTTAACAAGATGACAATTCAATTTAAAAATGCACAGGAGATTCCAACAGACACTTCATCAAAGAAGATATATGAATGGCCAACAAGCACATGAAACGGTGCTCAACGTCATTAGCAACCGGAAAAATGCACATTAAAACCATGAGATCCCACTTCACACCCACTAGGATGGATGGAATAAAAAAGACAGACAACAACGAGTATTGGTGAGGACGTGGAGAAACTGGAACTCTCATACACTGCCGATGGGAACAGAGAACGGCATGTCTGCTTTGGAAAACGATTTGGCAGTTCCTCAAAAAGTTAAACATAGAGTGTTACCACATGACCCAGCAGTTCTGCTCCTGGCTATCTACCCAAGCAAAATGAAAACGTGTCCACACAGAAACGTGTACACAACATTTATAGCAGCTTTAATTGTTATGGCCCCAAACTGGAAATAACCCAAGTGTCCATCAACAGGTAGTTAACAAGTATTGTGGTCCATCCACACAATGGGATACTGCCAGCAATAAAAATGCAGTATTGATATACACACAACCACCTGATAAATTTCAAAATGACGATGTTGAGTGAAAGAGGCCAGACGTACACTGGACAAGTCCATTTATGTAGAACTCTAGAAAATGACAATCTCTACTGACAGAAGGCAGAGCAGCAGTTGTGGGGATGGGGATGGGGGAACCACAAGGTTACTGTCTTGAGTGTGGGGATGGTTTCACATGTGTACACACAGGTCAAAACTCATCTAATTGTACACTTGAAAGATGTGCAGGGTATGCCCGTCATACCTCCATAAGGCTGCCAAAGAAAGGCTAAAATATCAGGAACCTCCAAATCCACAGGCCTTTTCCCTATACGAATATTCCCAGGTGCTGGAGAAGGGCCAAGTTTGGCATTCCTGAACACAAAAGGAATCACTGCACCACTCTTGAATGTCCAAGGTCTTGAACTCGAAGCTGTACAAGGAATCCTGGAGGGCCCCTGTTCTGTGAAGTCATGGACACACTAGATCTAGAGTAAGACAAAACTCCTGAGAACTGTGGATGGGGCCCCTTGTGTCAAAGCAATGCCCTCTCACATGTGTGGGGGACTCAGCCAACCATACCCACAAATCAACACCTCAGGGGAGTCAGAACCATATAGATGACTACAGTGTATACAATTTGTGGTGGTCATAGAACAGTTCTTTCACGTTTAGGAAAATTGCTCCTCATTAGGAACCAACTAGAGCCCAAACTTTTGCATGTGGCATCCCAGGCTCTCCACACCCTGGTTCTAACTGATCCTTTAACCTGTAACTGTCCTACAGAAACCCTTATAGGGTCCCCCAGAACACACTCTTCTTCCCCCCACCTGTCTCAACCCAAGCACTTCTTAGCTCCCCGCTACCCCACCAAGTCCCTCTGCCTCCTCTTCCTGTCTGAGAGCTGCCCTTTGCACCCACAATGCCAAGTGTGGATGCTGCCATGTTGCCCGAAGTCTGGCAACAAAAACAACCGGAAGGAAGTCACAACTGCGTTTCTCAGGAGACTGATTTGGCGTTTTGCTAAGGTAACACATGGGACCAGGCACAGCCTCCCTTCCTGGTCTCAGAGTCACAGTGTCCACCTGGCCTCCAGCGGTTGCCCATGATCCCGGTCAGAGGAGTGTGCACCCTGGGCAGACCCGAGGCAGCTCGCCACAGGGTCTTTCTGTCTCACCTTCGCAGGAGCCCAGAGGAACACCCAAGCACGGGTGCTGGGCTCTTCCGAACAATTCCATGCTTATAGCCTTTCCTGCACCCTTGAACCCAACTGTCTATTCAGCTAGTTTAAACCCTCAGAATAGCCCCTCTGCACTAGCGGGCTCATTTCAAGCCAACACTTGCAGACATTCCTTATTTGTTTGCAACCAAAGTAAATGGGAACAATTCCATTTGTCAGCGAATTCGGTCAGATGATGTACCAGTTACATGGAGATACCGCCAGGGCACTTACGTGGCTCTTGAAAAGTCCAGTTTCCAAGGCAAATGGTCCAAATGTGAAGGGGCCCAAGGCTGGTATCCAGGGGAGTTCTTGGGGCAGGGGTGAAGCAGGCGGGACTTGCCCCAACAGTTTAAGCTCTTACATTCTATTACTAGTTGTCCATCAAAAAGCAAGTGTGGGCCTCGTCCCTGTTCCCCATGCGGCAATGGGGAGGGGCCCAATGTCAAGGCACCATGGGAGGAAACATGCAGGTGTCCCCTCTGGGCACTTTTACTCCATGCCAAACCTGTTCAGTTCCTCTTGCATACCTGACTACCATACCTGAAACAAAATGATACTAATAATTGCAGTGCAAATCTATTAACAATTAAGAGGAGCTAAATCAGACTCAGAATGAACAAAAGGATGTGTTGACATTTTAAGTGTAATTTATCTAGGTAAGACTGGGGACCCTGGAGCTTTTCCAAAATCAGACTGCAAGTGTCCAGCATCTGTCCTGGCAAATCCACTTTCTGCTAAAAACACCTGTATGTTTTTCTTCCTGTGTCTAGTCATCCTTGAGTGTAGGTCCCCAGGTGAAAAAAGGAGCTTACGTTCAAAGTAGAGTTAGCTTATAAGTTAGAGCCAACGGAATGGCGTGGTAACGTGGAGATACAACACACTTTAGTGAAAGCTGGTTACCGCGTGGCCCACAGGGACCGCATCGTTCACTTACTAGGGCGATGGAAGTGGCGTCAGGATGCGCCAGTCTCTTTCTTGCCTGGTTCACTTGAAGAAAGTGAGACTGGAGCCCAATCACACAGCCTCCTGCCACTGGCGCCTCCCTGCAGGGGTCTGCTTTCCTGAAGCCGTGCCAACTCAGCAAAGACTGTCTGTGCCTCAGAAGAACCCAGCCTTCTCAACTACCTCACCAGGGACTTCAAACGCATTGCTCCTAATATTTCTTTTCCTACTGGGAGCCCAACGTTGCAGGTGCTTTGGGTTGCCTCGAGGTAAAGCTAAAGAAACTACAGCCCCAAGTCTGAGTTCACTGTGCCAGGAGTGTCACGTTCCTTTCCCACGTGTTTACTAAGTGTGGGCACTGGGCTCAGCACAGAGGACGTGGGGATGGAACATGATGTGCAGCTGCAGGCTTACAGACAAGAAGGCAACCATAGGATGGGAATACAAGCGCCCAATGCAGGAGGCTACGAGACAAGAGCAAGTTACAAGAACCCTAGGACTGCCCACAACATTTATGTGTATATAACACTTACATACGTGTATGTGTGCGTATCTATCTACATATAATTGGAGTTCTCCTAGTGACTGGAGCTCCAAGCAGCGTCCTCAGAGGGAGCCCTGTATTTCTAAGTCTTTCCACGCTCTCCTGTAGGAGGCAGCTGTCTTTGAACCTCCCACCTCTGGCAGGGAAGGTGCAGCTCTTGGATACCTGGGGGGTGGCCTCCAACTGCCTACCACCTACCTGCCCTCAGGCATTGTGTATGACAGAGCTCTGCTCTCCACTGGGAGCAGAGAGGGCTGGAAGGAGGTGGCCACTGCCAACCAGTATGCTGGGTTGAGAGCACCCAGGGGCAGAACTCCTGGGCCTAGCTCTGGGGACAGCATGGGTGGAATAGGACAGGGCCTGCCAGCAGCTGCCTCTGGCTAGCCACAAGCTTTCTCCTTGAGAACCCTGGCTTTCAGTAAAGTGCCATTCAAAGGGCCTGCCCTGTCTCTGCACGCCTGAGGGGAAGAGGGGTGGATTACGTGGTCGCAGGGAGAGGAGCCAGGCTTGCCACCACACTCATCAGATGTTGGGCCTGGGGTGGCTCCTTTTCTCCTGCCTGAGGTCTTCTCAGAGGGTTAGAGGGATTCTTATTTGGGGGGCGATTCCCTGACTTGCTCATATGGCAAAGCTCTGTGTTTCAACCTACATTAGCCCTGAATACAAAAACATTCAAAGCAACCGAGCCTCCCATATTTGAAGAAATGTCACGTGAAAGAGTCAATGCAAGATGCTGGGCATGCTCTGTTGCAATGCAGGGCCACCTGGGTGCAAATTCTAAACCTATCTTGCTTTCCTCCTAATTGTCACCAGCCATAAGGGGAGGCTGCCTGAGAGGAGGAACAGGTTAAGTTTGAAGCTTTAGGCCAAGGTGGCCTTTGCTGGTGGGGTCTGGGGCAGAAGGCAGTGGGTGGGTAGGGAGGAGACTGCAGCCAGCGGAGTGGCTGGCAGGAAACGTGAGCAACCGGGGCGAAGAGCACCTCTCCCAAGAAGAGAAGCTGAGAGTCCCGGGCCTGGTCCTGCCTGCAGGGCCTGGGCCAGCCACTCCCCATAACCACCCTGGGGAGGTGATGTGGGCTGGGTGCTGCCCCGTCCAGAGGCACCCACCGGCCCACTCCTAACCCCATGGCTGCATTGGGAGAGCAGAGCAGCAGGCTAGCCTCAGACCCCTCCACTGTGAGTGCTAGAAGTTCTAAAGTGCTTTAGTGTCCCCTACCTGGGAACACCGACAACTCTCAGGGGGAGGGAGCGACCCCACGAAGGGAAATGGTTCAGTCTTCTGTAAACTCAAGGGCCACTGCCCCATGCTGGCTCTACTGGTGCTCCCTGCCCCACCCCTCAGCATGCAATTCTGCCTCACAGGGGATGAGAGCGCAGATTAGCAGCTCCCGGCACGATGCGCCAACCTGCTCCCACGTCTCCCGCACAGCACAGTGCCCTCCACAGAGGCGCAGGCGTGGTCGGCACAGTCCCCGCACATCAGCTGGCAGCGGCAGTCCGTCAGTGGAGGGGTGGCAACACACTGCGCCGGGCTCTGCCGGGCTCCCTTCCGAGTCTGTGGCCTGTGTCTTAGCCTCAGGGCTGGAGTCTGCCCTGCGTCTTCTGGTGGCCGCAGCCGCTCCCCTGTGAGGGAGTCCTTCCAGCTGCGTCCACCCCCCGCAGGCCATCCCACGCCAGGGACTCAACTGCGACTCACACCAGGCCGGGCGGCGCTGCCCGCCCGCGGAGGGCCTCCCGCTGCGGCACTCCCGCCGGGGCTCCCGGGCTGGCTGGCAGTCCTGGCGCCCGCCCGCCCCCGCCCGCTGTGCACTGCCTGGTGCTTGAACAGGTTGGCTCTGCGGCCAAAGGCCTTGCCGCAGTCGCTGCACTCGTAGGGCTTCTCACCGCTGTGTACACGCCGGTGCTGGCTGAGCCCCGAGCGGCCTCGGAAGGCCTTGCCGCACTCGCGGCACTCGAAGGGCTTCTCGCCGCTGTGGCTGCGCTGGTGGTGGATGAGCTGTGAGACACCCTTGAAGGCCTTGCCGCACTGGCTGCAGGCGTAGGGCTTGTCGCCGCTGTGAGTGCGCTGGTGCTCGATGAGGTTGGAGCTGCGGCTGAAGGCCTTGCCGCACTCCGGGCACGCGTAGGGCCGCTCGCCGCTGTGGATGCGCGCGTGCTCCAGCAGCGCGAAGCTGCGCCGGAATAGCTTCCCGCAGTCCGGGCAGGCGTAGGGCTTCTCGCCGCTGTGGATGACCTGGTGCTTGATGAGGTTGGAGCTGCGCGTGAAGGCCTTGCCGCACTCACCGCACGCATATGGCTTCTCGCCGCTGTGGATGCGCGCGTGCTCCAGCAGCGCGAAGCTGCGCCGGAACAGCCTCCCGCAGTCGGGGCAAGCGTAGGGCTTCTCGCCGCTGTGGATGACCCGGTGCTTGATGAGGTTGGAGCTGCGGCTGAAGGACTTCCCGCACTGCTGACACAGGTATCGCTTCTCGGCACCATTGGGATACTGCTGCTCGCCAAGCGAACTCTGCGCGCCGCCCTGGACACTTCGTGGTGCTGAGGCTCCCGCGGGACGGCCCTGTGGCAGAGACGACCTTGCTACCTGACCCCTCTTGGTACCCTGAAGATCAGCGCCTGGGAGTTCTCCTTGAGAATGTTTCTGCATTGAAATCGACGTCTTGCTCTTTATCCAGTCACCTGGAAAAGACAGAAGAGCACCAGAGTCACCAGTGCCAGCCCTCCCTGGGTCTATACTGAGGGTTTTGCCCTCCTTATCCACGTGCCAAGGCAGAGGAGAGAGGAGCAGGAGATGAGGACTTGGGTGAAGGAGCAGGATGCCTGCAGAGCAGAAAGCCATCACACAGGCAGCCAGGAGCCAGAGGGGAGGGGGACAGGCTGGAAACAGCGGAGCTGGTGTGACACCTGACCCTGTTGCAGCACTCCTTGGGAGGCTGACATCTGCCACTAAAGAAAATCTCTCACCCAAAGCAGCAGCATCACCCTCCTTCAGCCACAGGTATTTCTTTCTTTTTGACATAGGCAAGCCAGCTGAGCACCCATCACTCACCTTCGTGTGGTCCTGCGGTGGCCCCTGTTCTCTGGATGCCTGCTACCCAGGGCCCCTCCCCTCGCTCCAGCTGGGAGATCAGGTGAGGCTTGGAGAAGGAAAATCCTGTCCATGGAAATGAAGCGGGTCAGGACCACTGTGGCTAAGGCCAGGGTCACTCCTGAACTCAGGCCAGCCTTAACATCTTCAGGTAACAGAGAACAAAGAACTCTCTAAAAAGTGCCACTGGAAGGTCCAGAGAAAGGGCAGAGTCGCTCTAAGGAAGCAAAGGGATTCTGAGTGTCCAGGGGCCAGGTGGGCACAGGCAGTCTTAAGCAGGTGGTGACTTGGGCCAAGGGGACAACCATGTTGTTACTTGGCCTGCAGGGAGGCTGGGAGGCTTGTGAGGAGTGGGGGATCTGTGCAGCAGCCCCGTGGGACAGAAGGCCTGTAGCAGACACTTCACAGGGGGCAGGCCAACAGCCATGTGCCCAGAAAGCTGAAGCACCCTGTTTCACCATCAGACTCAACTGAGGATTCCAGAACTCTCCTTGGAACCCCAGACCTGCCTGGTGAGGGTCAGAAAGAACTCAGGGGAAGGAACTGGTCCTTCCCTATGGGGTTAGATTACAGAGGTGGCATCTGTAGAGTCTGGAAGAAGAAAGGGAGTAGGACTCAGTCTCAAGCAGGCCCCTCACACCCACATGGCAGTGGGTGCAGTGGGGAAGCCACCTCTGGATTGACAGCCCACTCCTGGCAGCAGGAGGATGCCTGGAGAGAGTGCCCCTGCCAGGCCAGGCAGAGGAGCACGCCGGGCTGATGGGAGGGAAAGGCCGATTCCTGGGCGTCTCCCTGGCGTGCACCGCTGGGCAGCTGCGTGGGGCGGGGCAAGTCACTGGCCCCTACCCACCCAGCCTGTGGATCCCAGTTTTGCCCTATAACTGGCAAAACGGATGCCCTTTTGTGCAGCAGTGGTGCGTTGGCAAAGGAGGGGGAGAGCAGCGTGCTCAGAGCTGTCCCAGCTCCTTCCTGGACTTCTTGAGGCTTGAAATCCAAGTGCATGCCTGGTCTTCGTGTGGGACCTCCGTGGTTGATGCAAAGAAAGATGCTGCTAAATTATCTAAAGTAGAACAAAGGTAAAATGCAACCACTGAAACAATGAGTTAGGTCTAAAATAGTGCATGTAAATTTTGAGCATAATTTGCATCTATCTTTTGTAGAAAGACATTTAGTCAATGCGTGATTTTATCTGCAAAATAAGTCTGATGGGGCATTACTGAAATTTGCAGGCCCACGCATTTACCTCTAACATTTACTTAGCTCCAGAGTGTTCTGTTGAGATGACAGCTGGCCTACGGCAGATTACCGGTCTGATGGAGAAATGCATTTACTCCTACACTGATAGTAAGCAACAAATGAGGAAACTCAGAAATAACTGAGTATGGAGACAGAGGAGGTAGGATTGGGGATGTGCATGTTAAGGGGGTCACTTACCTAGTGACACCAGATGGCCATAGTTCTCCAGCATCACCCGCTTGTAGAGGATCCTTTGTCTGAGGTCCAGAAGCTTCCATTCTGTCTTTGTGAAGTACACGGACACGTCCTCAAAAGACACTGGCACCTGAAATAAGCCATTCCCATGGCCACAGGGGAGTTGAAGCTGCAGGTCCCAGGACAAGCTGGCAGCAACAATACATGGAGTGCGGAGCCCTGGAGGGCTCAGTAGGTGGGGAAAGCTCAGGGATGTGCTTGCTCCTGGAAAGAGGAGCCGACAGAAGGCAGGACACCTAGCTTGGGGCCTCAGGAAAGGGGAATGGCACTTCGGGCACTCCCCTGGCTGCAGAGGCTGAGGGAGACGCTGAGGCAGGGGCCCCACTCACCTTGGGTCTCGACGTCAGGAGAATGGCCGCCATCACCAGGGTGCGGAGAAGCTAGAGAAGGGCAAAGAGCCCACGTGAGATGAGGAAACTTCTGTAGTTTTCCTCGTCAGATGGTCCCAGCAAGGCAGGCTTTGGAGGGTGAGAGGGCGAGCAGGGAGGGGCCCGCGGGCTTGGTGCCCTGGACATCCTGCTGAGCACAGCAGCCACCCACAGCCTCCTCTCTAGGAGAGCCCATGGCTTTCTTATTCTCGTAGCTTCACTGAGGGCCCTGACCACCATACTATCCGTATGGCTTCCTGGGGCTGCTGTAATAAAATGCCACAGACTGGGTGGCTTATAACACACATTTATTCTCTCCCAGTTCTGGAGGCCAGAAGTCCAAGATCTAGGTGCAGACAGGGCCACATGTCCTCCAAAGGCTCCCTCCTTGCCTCCCCCAGCTTCTGCCAGCTGCCAGCTTCCCTCGGCTGGAGCCGCGTCACTCCAGTCTGTGCCTTGGTCTCCATGTAGCCTTAGTCCCTGTGTGTCTGTGTCCAGACTTCCCTCGTTTTTTAAGGACACCGGTCACTGGATTAGGGACCACCGTACTCCGGTATACATGACCTCATCTTACCTTGATTACATCTGCAAATACCCTACTTCCAGATAAGGTACAGGGGATGGGACATCAACATATCTTTGGGGAGACATAATACAGCTCATGTAGCACGTTCCCCATCTGAGCTCCTCATGCTCACCTCTCCTGCAGGGCAGCCTGTTCCTTCTTTCCTCTCTTCCCACCTGGCCAGCTCCCCCGACCCTAGCTTTCCAGCCATTCCTGGAAGCTCCACTGCCAGCCCCTTCTCCCCTCAGGCAGGGCTTCTTATAAACAACCCCCAATGCACACGCAACCTCCAGCTGCAAAGGGAGACCTGCTCTGAAGGCAAAGAAGGGCAGGCTGGGAGGTGCTCTGTGAAGGGGTGACATTCAGACCAACAGCTGGAGGCTGCGAGCAAGCAAAGGGCCTGAGCTTGGTGCTCATGGTGCTGAAAACCAAGGTAACAGAGGCAGAAGATAAGACCATGTGGGGCCTTTAGGGAGAGTGGGGAGCTGGGTCTCATGCTAAGGGCAGAGAGAGCATGGAATTGACAAAGTAGAAATCACTCTAGCCTCAGGACTTCTCCACATTAATTCTCAAGGCCAGAAGAAGGTGCTATGGCTGGGATGTTTCCCGTCCAAACCTCATGCTGAAATTTGACCCCCAATGCTGGAGGTGGGGCCTGGTGGGAGGTGTCTGGGTCACAAGGCAGATCCCTCAAAAATGGCTTGGTGCCCCCCTTAGGGTAACGAGCGAATTCTCTGTTAGTTCCCCCGAGAACTGGTCATTTAAAAAAGCCTGGCACTTCCCTCCCCTCTGTCATCATATGATCTGCACACACCAGCTCCCTTTGTCTTCTGCTGTGAGTGGAGGCTGCCTGAGGTCCTCACCTCTACCCAATATCAAACTTTCCAGCCAGCAGAATCGTGAGCCAAATAGACTTTTTCTCGGGATAAGTTGCCCAGCCTCAGGTGTTCCTTTAGAGAAACACAAAATGGGCTAGGACAGTCAGATAAACCGTTTGCTCTAAGAATGCTGTTTCTATCCAACTAGAGACCAGCAACATGGAAGTCCCAGCAAGGAGCGGAGACAACAGGCAGTGGCTGGTAGGGGAGTGGGCTGAGAGAGCTTTCATGTTCTGATGGGTTGACTACAGCTTGATCGTGCCAACAGTAAGGCCACAGGAGAGAGGGAGAGGGGACAGGGTCCCTGGAACATGGAGAAGGACAGCCATAGTATTCCCCTGGCATTTAAATTGCCCCAAAGTCCCTTATCATCCACAATGAACTGCCGATCGACATTAGCCAAAAATAAATAAACTCGTGTTTCTGATGGAGAAGTTTACATTAATCACAAAAAAAGAATCCCTTAAGGTAGAATGGATGCTAGAAGCATTAGGTGAAAGACTGAGGGAGAAAGGGACATTACATGTCAAAATATCGTCCCCTGATTATCTGCTGGTCACAAGAGAATAATTTAACCTAACAGTGGGACAGAGGGTGGGAAGGGCTCTGCCAAAGCCATCTGATTGGATTCTAATGCAGCCTTCAGACCCAATGTCCAGTGTCCAGAGGATCTCGGGGACAGAGGACCCAGTTAGACACCGTGAGGAAGCAACTTGCATAAGGAGGCTAGGGGGAGAGATTGTTCTAGATGAAAAGAGATTTAGGGGGCCCAACACCCGAGTGCAATAGGGGTTCTTGATAAAATGCTGGCATGAAGGAAAGCCTCGGCAAAGGCATTGGGGATCACGGCAGGGTGACGACGGGGTGGTCGCTAGAAAGCAGCAGGGGACTGTTGGTGCTCATGCATTGGGTGGATGATGGCACTGGGTCATGAAGAAAATGTTCTGTTAAAGAAATGCACATTGAAGCGTTTGGGAGGAAATGGCAGGCGGCAAAATAAAAGGAAGAGGAAGCAAATAAGACTAATCTGGGGGAGGTGCCTGGGCCTCCCTCAACTGCTCTACTCATCTATGCGCTTGCCAGGGGCAACAGTAGAAAGCAAAAAGGGCTGTGGAGAACAGTTTAGTGGTTCCACAGTGGGTTAAGCATAGTTACCATACGACCCTGCAGTTCTGCTCCTGGGTATTGACTCAAAAGAATTGAAAACAGGTGTTCACACAAAAATGCACATACGCATGTTCACGGTAGCATTAGTCACAAGAACTCAGAGGTGGAAACAGCCCAATGTCCCTCAACAGCAAAACGTGGTCCATATATACAAAGGAATAGTCTTCGGCCACAAAAAGAAAGGAAATTCTGACACACGCCACAGAGCGGATGCACCCTGGGGACATCATGCTAAGTGAAAAATGCCAGATGCAGACACACAAGGCCACATAGTGTGTAATTCCATTGCTGTGATGTAACATAACATTTCACAAGAGCTGTCTTGACCTAGTTCTGAAGTTGTGGCTACAAACTCTCTTCTCTCTGCCCCTTGAGGGCAGTTTGCTAAGTCCCCAACCCCGCCACTTCCCTTATCGGGGTCTGTCTCTCCGGGACCACTGAACACACACCCAAATGCCCCCCTTACTGGGCTCCCGTACTCTGGGGCCAGGTACCAGACAATTAGGGACAGCCTCTATGCCCCAGAGCCCATGAAATCATTCAAATTAGCCAATCCACAGGGATCCCAAGAAGCCACCACCCCACTCCACTGGCCATACCAAAGCTGTCCCCACAGCTCCAGCTCGCCGTTACCCTGTCCCCAAGTGCAACCCCCTGCGCAACCCTGTGTGGCAGATTTCTCTTGCTCAGAGCTCTAAGTAACTAAGAATTCTACCTTTCATCTATCCTGGCATCACTGCGTTTTGACCTGCCATCCAAAAAATCTTATAAAACATGTGACATGTCTGAATAGGCAAATCCATAGTATCACAAAGCAAGGCCTGGCACGGTGGCTCCCGCCTGTGATCCAAGCACTCTGGGAGACCAAGGCAAGAGGATTGTTTGAGGCCAGGAGTTTGAGACCAGCCTGAGCAAGAGCGAGATCCCGTCTCTACCAAAAACAGAAAAAATTAGCCAGGTGGTGCACACCTGTAGTCCCAGCTACTTGGGAGGCTGAGACAGGAGGATCATTTTGAGCCAAGGTGTTTGAGGTTGCTGTGAACTTATGATGACACCACTGCACTCTACCCAGGGCAACAGAGTGAGACTCTGTGTTAAAAAAAAAAAAAAAGCAGATTGGTGGTTGCCAGGGGCTGGGGGAGGGGAACTGTTAATGGCTGTGAAGGCTCCCTTATAGGGTGATGAAAATGATCTTGAGCTAGACAGAGGTGGTGGTCACACAACACTGTGAATGTATTAAATGACCCCTGAATTGTTCTCTTTAAAATGGTTAATTTTTATGTTATGTTGAATCTCACCTGTATTTATTTATTTATTTATTGAAACAGGGACTTGCTCTGTCACCACACTGGAGTGTAGTGGCATCATCATAGCTCACTGCAACCTCAGACTGCTGGGCTCAAGTGATCCTCCTGCCTCAGCCTCCTGAATAGCTGGGTCTACAGGCGAGGACCTTATGCCTGGCTAATTCTTTAATTTTCTGTAGAGATGGGAGTCTCACTATGTTGCCCATGCTGATCTCAAACTCCTTGGCTCAAGCGATCCTTCCGCCTCGGCCTCCCAGAGTGCTGCAATTATAGGCGTGAGCCACTGTGCCTGGCCCTCACCTCAATTTTAAACAGGAGGGGAAAGAAGTGTTACTGTAAAGTAATCATTCTAATGTCTACAGGCCACATATAAACCCCATTATAACACTGCCAGTCACCGGGAGCCCTGTAAAACTAACAGTGTGTGGGGTTTTACTGATAATTGCAAGTATTTTTGGAGTAGTATAGTATTACTGTGCTGAAAAGCAGCATAAGCTTATTTTTTCCCTACCATAACAGCACTGTAAGTTCACTATCCATTTTGGGAAAGTTGAAAGGAGGAGGTGTTATCTCTGGTAGCCCCACCCCAAGACATAGTAGGTAGGTCCTAGCCCCCAAGGGAGCAGAACACTGTCGACCTGTGACTGCCTGAGTGCAATACCCCGTTGGCAGGATTCCACCTGTACATGGAGATCAGTGCTGAAGTTCAACATCAGAAGACCCAGCGGAGATGCCAGCCATGTGGAGTGGTCACACTGAACAGTACCTGTCACTGAGACCTAGTCTGTGAAAGTCAGCCCTAATTTCAGCTCCTGGAAAGAAAGACATGACAAGCCCTGTCCTCACAGAGTGGAAGGCGACTAACCTCATGTAGGCAGTGCGGCTCTTCTGAGTATGTGCACAAGGAAGCTTCTGGAAGGAGCCTGGCAGAACTGGGGAGCAGCTTCCTCCACTGCACTGGCAAGACCCTTTGACCTTTGTGGGCCACCAGAGGACAAGCTGAAAGATGATTGTCCCCAAAGCTCCGGTTTCCCCCAAACAAAACGCTGGGCACGCACTTGAGGGACTATTAGACCATGGTGCCTCAGGTAAGAAGCCAGGAAGGCCCATCAACCTGGGGAAGCAGGTGCCATCCCAGCCTCCTGAGAGGAGGAGCCACCCCACCCCTGCTTGCTGACCCTAGCGAGGATGAAACAGTATGGGGGGAGGGAGTACAGGGGGGCGGCTAGGGAATGGGGCTGCCAGCTCCAGCGAAGCCTGCCCAGAGAGAGGGAGAGCCCGCTTCAGCACGATTCCTTTAGACGGTCACTAGATGGAGCGATTTCCCCAGAAAAAGAAAAAAGAAACCAAACAAACAACATCAAGAAAAGCAATCCGACTCAAGCTGGATCAGGAATTCGGGTTTTTTCATCCACAAGGTGGGACAGGAAGGGCTACTTCGCTCACGCTTCTTTCTTCCTGGTAGAGCTTCCTCTGGGGTCCTGTAGCTCAATACGCCAACTTACTCCCCTCAGCCCCACCAGCTTACCCTGGCCGGGGGCCCTAGTCACCTGCCATCCACCTGGTGGAATAGCCAGGGTAGGAAATCAGAGGAGCCCAGAACTCTGCAGCCTGGGTGTTCCCATACATGCAGCCTGGCCCAGCAAAGTCCTCTGAGGACTGCCCTCTGGGAGCAGAGGCTGACCCAGACATAAAGAGGGCCACTGAGGGATCCTCCTAACAGGTGGGTTGGGTCCTGTCCATCTCTGCTCACAGTCCTCCCTGGAATGCCCCTGTCTCTCAGAGTAATCCCACACAGCCCTTCCTGACCTTGGGCTCCCCTCCTCCCACCCCTTCCTTCAGCTTCAGCCACACTGGCCTCCAAGCTCCCCCTCCCACTCCTGCCTCAGGGCCTTTGCACTGGCTGCTCCCTCTACCTGGAATGCTCTTCCAATACATAACCACATGGTTTGCTCTTTCACCACCTTCATTTTTGCAGAAATGCTGCCTTTGAAAGACCTATTCTAACTACATTACTTGCAGCCAGACCTCCCTTCCCTGGCTCCTACCACCTTGTAACATACTCTGTAATTATTAATTTAAAATATTTTATGTTTATATTGTCTGTGCTCAGCCACTAGAACTAGAACCACAGAACAGGGTTTTTTGCCACCTTGTTTGTGGTACATCTTGAATGTCTGCAGCAGCCTGGCCTATAGTGGGTGCTCAGCAGATATGCATTGGATGGAACCAGTCATGATCAGCCCTGCACAAACGCTGCCTCTCTCTCTCTCTCTCTCTCTCTCTCTCTCTCTCTCTCGCCCTTGCCCACCTCCCATCCAGCCCTTTGCTTCTTCTTCCTTGGCTTGCTGCAGTTTATGCCTTTTCGTGGCATGCCAGTCTCCAGGTCAACACCACGAACTGCTTAGGGGCACAAGCCCTACTCTTGATAGCTGCAGGAGCATGAGTCTGGGCGTTTTGCTTCTGTCTGGGGATCCTGATGGCCAGTACCTGCGGACAGTTCGCCAG
Source organism: Lepilemur ruficaudatus (assembly GCA_963574885.1). Taxonomy (NCBI): domain Eukaryota; kingdom Metazoa; phylum Chordata; class Mammalia; order Primates; family Lepilemuridae; genus Lepilemur; species Lepilemur ruficaudatus. The sequence goes on from CAUYRT010047832.1 coordinate 49,043, forward strand.
GTGTCCCCTGGGCAGCAGTGTCACAACCTCACAATGCCAGCCTGCCTGGCATTCCCACACTCAGAGGTGCAAAATCCCAGCTTACCAGGCGGATCAGCGACGGGGTGCTCTCTTGCCAACCCCAGGATCAGCAGTTGAAAACCAATCAGAAGACGAAAACTGTAAAACACAGGCTGCGGCTCCCCCGGCGCCCGGCCCAGGCTGGCTCTTGTCCCCTGGTGCCCCTGGAAGGGGCAGCCCCGAGGGATGGTCGGACCGCTCTCCGCACTCGCCCGCCTCCCACTGCGTCCCTGACTGTCGCTGCTACTGCCGCTCCTTCGCTTGCCCTCGCCACCTGTGCCCGCCCTTCTGTACCCTGCCCAAATGGGCCCCCGACCTGCGCCTCCGCGGCCCTGCCAGGCCGACGTACCTGGGCTCCGCCAGTCGGCCTCACCTCCTGCCCTCCGGCAGGCCCGAGGCCAAGGCCGCCGCCTCCGAGAAGCCCTCCGGGGGGTTGGCGTCCCCGGGAGGCGGGGGCTCCGGGCCAGGTCCCGACCTCGCCTCCGGGTGCACCCGGGAGGCGCGTACTGCGCTGCAGTCCGTCTGTCCCGCGCCTCCGACGAGCGGGCCGGGAGCGGGCGGGGCCGGGGCGGCGGCGGCGTGGGAACAGGGCGCGGAGGGGGGGGGCATGGAGCATGCGCGGCGCGGCGGGAGGGCGGCCCGGCCCGCGTCCTCCCCACAGGGGCCTCGGGACCCACTCCCCGCGCACCCTGGGGCGCTTCCGCTTTCCGTCTGGGCTGCTCCAAGGGGACAGGGGAGGGGCCCCTGTTGGCCAAGCACCTCCTGTGGGCCAGACCCTGGGCATTACGTCCATCCATTCATCCGGGCATCTCTCTGGGGCCCCCAGGACTCTTGCTGGGCAGCTAGCACCAAGTGTCTCAGCCATGGTCACCCAGTAAGCGACCAGCCCGGGTGAGCCAGGATGTCGAGAATCAGAAAGTAGGGGGGAGGTGAAAGGTGACTTGGGGGAGGGTGATGTGGAGACGATGGAGGGGAAGGAGGAGTCCAGGGAGTCTCTCCTATGGGTTTCCCCATGTGACCCGCAAACCAGTCCCTCAAGGTATGCATTGGGGTTACCATTTTCCAACAGGTCACGTTCCACCTGGTAGAACTGGGATTGAAATCCTGGGCTGATGGCTACTGCTCCGTTGATAATTATGAGTTCCTTGAAGAAAACTTATGAGTATGAAGAACACTATAAAAGAAAAGCAACAAGGAAAAATAGCCAGACAGGAAGTTGCAGTCCTTGGAAACTAGGCATTACTCTCTGAGGGGTATGTGTCCTTATGACATCAGAGCTGCTGGGGGTTTCTTTTCTTCAGACGACCCTGGGCCCTGACCAGGAGAGCTTGGCCCACAGAAAGGAGCCCTGGGCAGGCCTGTGCTCCCAGAACAAGAGCTGTCCATCCCAGACTTGGGGAAGGGCTGGGACACTCACGCAGGGAGCTTCTGGCCAGGGGAGCGAGGCTCCCAAGGGGCCAAGTTCAGGCACAGCTTCGGTGCCCCTTCCTGGAGCAGAGGCAGGGAGGCCCCTGTGGCCCCCAACTGTGGGCCCTGATGCCCGACCTTGTCCCCTTACTGGGGTTCTGGCTGGGCAGGCCTGGGCCCAGGCTGGAGAGCTATAGTGGGGTCAATGGTAGCCCCCCAAAAGATACGTCCATGTCCTTACACCCAGGCGCTGTGAACATGACCTTATATGGAAAAGGGGTGTTTGCAGATGTAACTGAATTAAGGATGTTGAGATGGCAGCATCCTAGATTATCTAGGTGGGCCCTAAATCCCGTGGCAGGTGTCTTGGTAAAGGACAGAAGAGAGAGACACAGAGGAGGAGGCCACGCGCAGAAGGAGGTGAAGACTGGATCGATGCGGCCACAGCCGAGCAACACGGGAGCCCCTGAAGCTGGAAGAGGCAGGAAGGACCCTCTCCTAGAGCCATTGGAGGAAGCAGGGCCCCGCCGACACCTCAATTTTGGAGTCTGGCCTCCAGAATCGAGAGAATAAGTTCCTGCTGTTTTAAGCCACCTGTTTGTGGTCACTTGCCGTGGCAGTCCCAGGACACTCATTCACACACACGAGGGAATGGGCTGAGCCCGGAGTCCTTCTGGGCCAGTTGAGGTGGGGGGTGCTGTGTAGCCACATCATCTGGGACCTGGCAGGGGCTGGGGCAACCTTGGGAAGGCAGCTCCCTTTGGCCTTGGGCTGTCCCCAGAGAGCAACCAGCCAACCTTCACGGGAGCTGGGCAGTGAAAGCCTCAGGCTGGGGGCTCTGGGCATGCACCCCACACCCACTGCAGGAGGGTGCTATGTGCCGAGCATGCAGGTCCCACACAAGCCTGGAAATGGGGGACCGGGGGACACTGAGGGCAAGATTGTTTGTGCCCGCTTGCACTGCCCACAATGGGGGTGGTAGCTTCGCTGTGGTCAGTCTGGAGCACCCCGGACCTAAGGCAGAATGAAGGAGATGTTGATAAGCCCACAATTATATTGGGAGATCAGTCCCCCTTCTAGAATTTTTTCAGTTTTTTTATGAAGAATTTCAGACATGCGTTGCTATGGTTTGAATAAGTTGCCCAAAATGCACTTGTTGGAAACTTAACCCCCAATGTGACAGTGTTGGGAGGTGGGACGTAATAAGAGGTGATTGGGTCGTGAGGGCACAGCCTCCAGGGATGGATTAATGTCATCATTTCGGGAGTGGACCCCAGGGCAGAGTGAAATAAAAGCGAGCCTAGCCCTCGTGCTCTTGCCCGTGCCGTCTTGCCCTTCCCCTGTCGTCTTGCCCTTCCCCTGCCGTCATGGGACGATATGGGCCAAAGGCCTTTGCCTGATGCTGGCAATGTGCTCTTGGACTTCCCAGCTCTGGCAATGTGAGCTAAATAAACCTCTATTCATTCTACATTGCCCCGTCTCAGGTACTCTGTTAGAGGGACGGAAAACATACAGAAACACATGCCCAACCTGGAGAGGGTGAAGGTGCACGGACCCCCTGTCAGCACCAACAGCGAGGCCCGGGACCTCCTCTGAGAGAGGCATCCTCATCTGCGTTAGGCAGGGACAGGGCCTCCTGGGCAGCACACCCAGATTTGGAAACTGGAGAGGAAGACTGGGGGGCTGGGAGGGGGAATCCCCCTCTCCTCCCTGGAGCCTTGGCTCCCCAGCTGGCCCTCTCCTGCTCTGGCTGGCTCGGCTGCCCCCAGCTCCAGTGTCCTACCCTCTCCTCGTCCAAGGCTGGTCCTGGACAGGCAGGCGAGGTAGCTGGGGTGCAGGGGAGCGGGCACTGCCCCATGGCCGTGGTGCTGCCCTCTGTGCTGGGCGCTGGCCGGGACAGAAACAGCTCCCTCCCGGGCACAGGTCAGCTGCAGCAGGTCCCCAGGAGCCCTGGCAGGGAGGTCCAGGGTGAAGCCATGCCACCTGTGGGAAGTGATGGAGCCCCTCGAGAGGGTGCGAGCCAGTGGGGGGCAGCCAGGCCCAAGGAGGCTGTGGCTCTGGCTTTAACTGCCCCCATGCACTTGAGAGTGTCTGTCAGCGTCAGTCAAGGCCACAGGCTTCCTTGTTCCTGCCCAAGGAAAGAGAAGCCTCTCCTCTGTGGGCAGAGTTGGGATCTTTCCCTTTGGTCTGAATGGGCCATTTGGGCCACGGGCTGCCTGGATCACTAACAGTTACTCCACGGACAACATGTGCAGCTGCACTTGAACCAATCAGGAGCTGTCTCTTGATTTGTGGATGGGAGTTACCATGCCCCACATGGGGGAGGGACAGATGCTTGAACAAAAATAGGTCCTCTTAGCAAAGGGGAGATGGCTGCTGAGAGGGCAGCCAGCAGTGTCCAGTCTCCAGGCATTTGCTTAGTTGATAGGGACCACAGCCTTGCCAAAACTTCCTGGCAGAGGGAAAGGCTCAGTTGTCCAGTGAGTTAGGACAGCTGCCCCGCTCAAGGCCATTCAGAGCTGGGCTGCACCTCTCTCCACTGCCTGTCCCCACTAGTGCCTACGTCCCCCTGTTCCCCTGGCCTGTATCCAAGCTTGGGGAGGAAGGGCAAGTGAACCATGTCCGTGAGTAGATTCCTCCTTGGGACACCTGGAGCTTTCCATGATGTCTATTTCTGTCCCAAGTGCAGACTACTCCTCAGGGTTCCTGACCCTCGTATCCACCTGCCTTACTGACACCTCTACTTGGATGCTCCAGTGCACATAGCCAAAACTGAACTGATAATTTCTTACCAGAGCTGGTCCCTAAGTCCACAGCTGCAGTGAATGGAACCTCCATGCACCCATGTCAAAGGCCAGAACGTGGAGATGCATCCCTTGCTCACCCTCCACATCCCATCACTCATGGGCTTGTGTTAGTTCTCCACGTGTTTTAGGTTTGTTAAATCTGCCCTGTCTGCTCCATGACACCACTATTACTGTCGTCCAGGCTACGATCATCTTTCACAGGGCAGCCCCGAGCACCCCTCACTAGTCTTCCCCATCTACTCTGCTCCCATGCAATTTTTCCACAAAGAAACCAGAGAAAGCTCTTCAAAACATAGTAGGATCATGTCCCTCACAGAAACACACGTGTATGTGTGCACCACTGCCTTCAAGCTTTTCAATGGGCTCCCAACTCTTTTGGGATAAAGACCAACCCCCTCCTGCACAGTCTGGCCGTCCTAGCCACATTGGCTTTCTTGAAGTCCAATATTCACCATGTTCCATCTAGCCCCATGACTTTTGCACATGCAGTTCTCTCACCTGATGGGGGGCCCACCTACCATGAGAGGAGCAGAACATGCCAGATCTGAGCTCTCCTAGCTTCCCTTTCAGCTGGGGAACAGGCACATGACCTAAGCTCCACCAATCAAATGCACTGACTGCCGACTGAGTCTGAAGCCAAGGTGAGAAGGAGCAGGGCCCACCTGATGGACTAGGTCTCTGCAGATGCTGTCTGATTGTGCACTGCTTCAAGGGCTACCCTCCCCAGGCTCAGGGATGCCACTGGCCCTTGGTTTGCTTCTTAGAACTGGGGCCACTCTGCACAGAGTCCTTTGTTGGCTCTTCTTTCCATCCTTCCTCTATGGTTCGTGTCTATTCATAGTTATGAATGTTTAGAGGCTTCATATGACTTGTGGGATAGATGACAGTCTCTCAAGCCCCACCAGATGATGCCTCACTGGGTGACTTTTGGTGCCATTTACTAAGATAATGCTTCTCAGAAGAGTAGGGAAACCTTGATCTTTGGATAGAAATGAAGAACACAATCTTTACAATACTTATGACAGTTTAAAGTAAAAATTATGATAGTGCATTATAAAGTTTATAACATAATAGATATAATACATATGTATAATACATATGACAATTATAGCATCAAAAGATGGGGTGGGGAGGGAATGAATCTATATGGTGAAAAAAGATTCTTAAATTTATGTGAAGTGGTACAATATAAGCCATAAGTAGATAGTTAACAGTAAAGGATATGTATTGTAATCTCTAGAGCAATCACAAAAAATCAAGGTAAAGAGGTATTTCTAAAAAAGCAATAGATAAATAAAATAGAATTCTAAAAAATATTTGATTAACCCAGGTAGGAAAAGGTGAACATAAGAACAAAAATATATGAGACAGACAGTAAAAAATTAGACTTAAATCCAACCATATAAAACTTACATTAAATGTAAATGGGCTAAACACTCCAATCAAAAAGTTGAGATTGTCAGAAGGGATAAAAAAACCAAGGATTTTCCTGCCTAGAAGAGATGCAATTTAAATTTAAAGACTCAGGTGGGTTGATAGTAAGAAGATGTGCTTATGCTTACTCATGCAAATTGTAAACATAAAAAAGTCAGAATTGCTATATTAAAAGCAGACAAAGTAGAGTTAAAGACAAAGAGTATCACCTAAAATAAAAAGTGATAATGATATAAAAGTCAATTAATTAGGAACACATAGAATTCATAAATGTGTTTGCACCCAGTAATGGTTTCAAACTATATTTAAAAATTGACAGAATTAAGAGAGAAATAGAAATTTTCACAATTATAGTTGGAGATTTTAACAATCCTCCCTCGATAATTGATACTATTCAAGAAATCAGTAAAAATATATAATACCTTTTTGACATTATCAACTACAATGTAAAGCAAACAGTAGAGAAAATTGGACCAATCTGACGAAATGAGCTTTTTGTCTGCCAATTTACTCCCCCAACCCTACTTCCTTGTTGGTAGGCCATTTTGTTGGTGGAGAGCCAATATGGAGGCTCCAAGCCTTGCCACATCAAGCCCTTACTATTCAGTAAGGTTGATGACACTAGCACCGCCTCCTGTGCTCACCTCACGTGCTTCCTCCATCCAATCATTTGCCCTGCACAGAGGCGCCAAGAACTTTCTCCCAGACCTGGGGTTTCTGGGAGAACAAGGGCTTCTGGGAGCCCCCGTGCCGTGAGCACAGAGCAGCGGGGAGCGCCACAGAGTTCCAGGCGTGCAGGGCTGACGTGAGTTCTTCAGACCCTTCTAAGTGGGACTCCAGAGTTGCCCACAGAGTTGGAGAAAGTAAGCGGGCAGGGGCTTTATTAGGACTTAGACTCCACAGTTATCACGAGGAAGCCTCTCCTAGGGGCCTATTAGCTGCCTGGGTCGGGAGTGGGCGTGGGGGAGCGGGCGTGGGGGAAGCGGGTAGAGGTCGGGGTAGGGACTGGGGGGGTTTCCCTGTCTGGTTTTGGGAAAGGAGCTGGGGGTCCTGGCTTTCTGTGTGGGCACCACAGTCGCGGAAGGCTCCCAGCTGTGGAAGCCTGTGAGGAAAGCACCATTGTGAGGGAAGGTTGGAGAGGAGGTCAGAGGCTATTGGCTGAAGGGAGGGTTCCCTCTGTGGGGCGGCTGCGGGGGATGGGAGCTAGTGGGGGGGTGCTCTGGTGTGGGAAGGCAGGAGGGTGGGGCTAGTGGTTAAGTGTGGAGGGCATGGGAGAGGAGGGCTAAAGGGGAGCACTACAGGGTGTGGGGGGCCAGAGAGGAGGGCAACCAGTTGTGTGTGGGGGAGGAGGGAGGGAAGGCTCCTGGCTGGGAGGTTGTGAGAGGAAAGGGCTACCTGCAGCATGGTGGGGGGAAGGGGTGGTGCGGTTGGGAGCGGGTGGGGGGGAGGGAGCGGGAGCGGGTGGTGGGGAAAGAGGTGGCGGGGTCGGGAGTGGGTGGGGGGAGGGAGCGGGTGGGGGAATGGTGGTGGGAGGGGGGAGGGAGCAGGTAGTGGGGGGAAAGGGTGGCGGGGTCGAGAGTGGGTGAGGGGAGGAAGGAAGTAGGTACAGGAGGGGAGGGAGCTGGTGGTGGGGCAGGGAGCGCCCCCTGTGGGGGGCTAGAAGAGAGGAATACGGAAGGGCAGGGCTCTTGGGCAGGCACGTGTGAGCTGAGCGAGGCCGCACGTGCCTGGGGGGTTGATGGGAGAAGCCGGGTAGGACTGCCACGTGGGAGAGAGCGGCAGGGGAGGGCAGCCTGGCTACCTGCAGGAAGGGCAGCTGCCCAGTGTGGGGAGCCAGGAGGGGAGGGTTAACTTCTAAGCATGAGAGTGCGGGCATGCCACTTCTGGGGCTGTGGGCTACGGCTCCTGGCCATGGGATTGTGGGAGCAGAGGTGGGGGGAGGGAGCGGGCTGGGGGCACCCGGCTGTGGGGGACTAGAAGAGAGGGCTTCTGGCTTCGGTGTGGAAGGGGCGGGGTTCTGGGGGGGCACGCGTGAAGGGTAGGGGCAGGAGTGGAGGGCACCCTGGTGTGGGGGCACCCTGCTTTCTGGGGCTAGAGGGGAGTGCCACTAGCTGTGTGTTGGAGCGGCCAGTAGGGGAGGACGACTTGGGGACAGGAGGGGATGGGCTGGAATGGATGGCTGCCAACCAGGGTGTATGGGGCTCAGAAGGGGAGGTCCCCTGGCTGCCTAGGGTGGAGGTGATGACGAGAGCCCCCTCACGGTGGTTGTCCACCAAGGCGAGTTGGGGTGGGGGGTTCAGTGAGGTGCTCTGGCCCTCTATAGTTGGAACTGGCAATGCTTCAGGTTTCGTCTGTGGGTGGTGGCTACAGGATTGCAGTGGTTTGGAGGGGACAGAGCCATGGCCTCTTCAGAAAATACAGATTGATTACAAGGGAAAATTAGACATTTACCTAGATAGACCATGTTGGGCCATTAAAAAGTCTTAGTAAATTTAAAAGGGCTGTGCTTTTTACATTAAGTTCTCTAACCATGGTGCATTTCTATTTGAAATTAAATGATGATAACATATGTCTAAATATTTTGAAATCTGTGGGTCAAAGAAGAAATCACAAAGGAACTTAGAAAATATTTAAAAATGAATTTAAAAAATACAAATTACCCAAACCACTGGGAGGCCACTAAAGAAGCAATCAGAGGAAAATTTCTTGCTTTCAATGCTTATATTAGAAAAAAAGAAAGGCATAAAATCAGGGACATAATGGTCCATTTAAAAAAGATAGACAAAGAAGACCAAAAGTAAACAAACAGGCAAATGAAGAATAATAGAGATAAGAGTAAAGAAATGGTAAAAACAAACTATAGAGACAACTAATAAACCCAAATGTTGACTCTTCTTGAAGAGTAACAAAATTGATCAACCCTAGCAAGGCTAGTAAAGGCAAAAGAGAATGAACACTAATCAATATCAAGAATGAGAGACAGGACATTTCTACAGATCATGCAGGCATTAAAAAGTTGAGGGAATAAGTGTGAACAAGTTTATGGCCAAAGTTTTGAAAATGTAGATAAACTTGCAAATTCCTTTGGGAGGCAGAAAGCAACTTACTAGAACTGACAGCAGATAAAACAGAAAATATAACCGTCCTATATCTTGTAAATGAATTTAATTTGTTATTTAAAAAGTTCCCTAAAATGAAAGAAACAAAATAAAACAAATGGGAAGAAGCTGCAATCTCCTCCTCCATTAGGTACGGGGAAGCTGAGCAGTAGGAGTCGGTGTGTGGCACAAACATGCTTCTCTCCCCTTCACACTCAGGCCTCCACAGAGACTACGACAGTCAGCAGCAGTCAGTACACACCTCTGTACCATGAACAACTCCCCCGAGTTCCTGGCCATGGCACTGGCGATACTGCAGGACTGGTGCGGCTGGATGGGCGTGAACGCGCAGCGCTCCCTGCTCATCCTGGGCATCCCTGACGACTGCCAGGAGGATGAATTCCAGGAGGTCGTGCGGGCTGCACTGTGGCCCCTGGGCAGGTACCGAATGCTCGGCAAGGTCTTCAGAAAGGAGCTGGGGGCCAGGGCAGCCTTGGTCGAGTTTGCAGAGTATCTAAACCGAAGTGTGATTCCCCGACAGATACCGGGCAAGGGGGGACCCTGGACTGTGATCTTCTTGCCCCAGGCCCCATATGCTGACTTTCAGGACAGACCCAATTTGCCTGCAAGGCCCCAGGGTCAAGCAGTGGCCAGACAGGCAAGTGAGGCAGGAGCTGCAGGTGAGGCAGGAGCCGCAGGAGAGGCAGGAATAGGTGAGGCAGGAGAGGCAGGGTCTGCAGGTGAGGCAGGAGCAGGTGAGGCAGGGTCTGCAGGTGAGGCAGGATCTGTAGGTGAGGCAGGAGAGGCAGGAGAGGCAGGAGCAGCAGGTGAGGCAGGAGCAGGTGAGGCAGGAGAGGCAGGGTCTGCAGGTGAGGCAGGAGCAGGTGAGGCTGGAGAGGCAGGGTCTGCAGCTGAGGCAGGATCTGTAGGTGAGGCAGGAGCAGCAGGTGAGGCAGGATCTATAGGTGAGGCAGGAGCTGCAGGAGAGGCAGGAGTCGCAGTAGAGGCAGGATCTTCATGTGAGGCAGGATCTGTAGGTGAGGCTGGAGCCGCAGGAGAGGCAGGATCTGTAGGTGAGGCAGGAGCCGCAGGAGAGGCAGGTTCTGCAGGAGAGGCAGGAGTCGCAGTAGAGGCAGGAACTTCAAGTGAGGCAGGATCTGTAGGTGAGGCAGGAGCCGCAGGAGAGGCAGGTTCTGCAGGAGAGGCAGGAGCAGCAGGTGAGGCAGGAGCAGGTGAGGCAGGAGAGGCAGGGTCTGCAGGTGAGGCAGGAGCAGCAGGTGAGGCAGGAGAGGCAGGGTCTGCAGGTGAGGCAGGATCTGTAGGTGAGGCAGGAGCAGCAGGTGAGGTAGGAGCAGGTGAGGCAGGAGAGACAGGGTCTGCAGGTGAGGCAGGAGCAGCAGCTGAGGCAGGATCTGTAGGTGAGGCAGGAGCAGCAGGTGAGGCAGGAGAGGCAGGGTCTGCAGGTGAGGCAGGATCTGTAGGTGAGGCAGGAGCTGCAGGAGAGGCAGGAGCAGCAGGTGAGGCAGGAGCAGGTGAGGCAGGAGAGGCAGGGTCTGCAGGTGAGGCAGGAGCAGCAGGTGAGGCAGGATCTGTAGGTGAGGCAGGAGCTGCAGGTGAGGCAGGAGCAGCAGGAGAGGCAGGAGCAGCAGGAGAGGCAGGAGCAGCAGGTGAGGCAGGAGAGGCAGGAGCTGCAGGTGAAGTAGAAGCTGCAGGTGAGGCAAGACTGTTAGATGAGGGAGCTGCAGGTGACACAGGAGTTGCAGGTGTGACAGGAGGAGCAGGTGTGACAGGAGGAGCAGGTGAGGCAGGAGCTTCAGGTGAGGCAGGATCTGTAGATGTGACAAGAGAAGCAGTTGAGGGAGGAGCTGCAAGTGAAGAAGAAGCTGAAGGTGAGGCAAGACTGTCAGATGAGGAGGGAGCTGCAGGTGACGCAGGAGTTGCAGGTATGGCAGGAGCTGTGAGTATGGCAGGGGCTGCAGGTGAGGTGGAAGCCTTGTACTTGGCAGGAGGAACATATGAGGCCAGAGGCTGGGCCCAGCAGTGGAGGCAGGCTTTGCAGGCTGTGTTGGAAAACATGTCCTACCAGCAACTGAGAACCTTTTCCGGGAGGGAGCAGCCGGGCTGTGGGGAAGAGTCCTTTGAGAGCTGGCTGGACCACACCAAGGACATGCTGTGCCTGTGGTGCCACACGTCAGAAAGGGAGAAGAGGAGGCGGCTGGTGGAGAGCTTGGGCGGCCCTGCCCTGGATTTCATGTGTGGCCTCCTGGCAGAGAATCCAGACACCCCCGTGCAGGACTGCC
>CAUYRT010047833.1:0-41823 GCA_963574885.1 Lepilemur ruficaudatus
TGGGCCCTTTCTGTTGACCAATGCTGGCTGCAGGTGCTGTAGTTTTCGATGCATCTTATCCATTTGCTGAGCATACTTCTCAGCTATAATGGTTTCGCCAGGATTCAGAAAGCTGTAGTGGATCAGACCAGCGGCAGACCATCAAACAGTGACCATGATCTTTTTTTGTTGCAAGTTTGGCTTTGGGAAGTGCTTTGGAACTTCTTCTCGGTCCAACAACTGAGCTGGTCATCAACGGTTGTCATATACAATCCACTTTTCGTCACATGTCTCAATCTGATCAAGAAATGGTTCGTTGTTGTTGTGTACATAAGAGAAGACGACACTTCAAAATGATGGTTTTTTTGATTTTTGGTCAGCTCATGAGGCACCCACTTATTGAGCTTGTTCACCTTTCCAATTTGCTTCAAATGCTGAATGATCCCATAATGGTCCATGTTGAGTTCTTCGGCAACTTCTCGTGTAGTTGTAAGAGGATCAGCTTCGATGATTGTCCTCAACTGGTTGTTGTCAACTTCTGATAGCCAGCCACTGTGCTTCTCATCTGCAAGTCTCCTTTGCAAAACGTCTTGAATCACCACTGCACTGTTCTTCCTTAGCAGTTCCTGGGCCAAATGTGTTGTTGATGTTGCGAGTTGTCTCTGCTGCTTTATTTTGAACTTGAATAAGAAAATCTCTTGAATTTGCTTTTTGTCTAACATCATTTCCATAGTCTAAAATAAATGTAAAATAAACAGCAAGTAATGTCAGCAAAAAAACATAAAGTGAGAAATACACATTAAAATGATGTATAACATAACCATATTTATTTAAGAATGTATTCCAATATCAAACAGCAAATTTCAACAATGCTAAAACCACAATTACTTTTGCACCAGCCTAGTATTTAAAAAATCAAGTTTAACCCTAAACCTCTTCTGACTATTAGCAATTCTATGATAAGTAAAACATGGGCATATAACAGAATTAATCAAATCTGCGTGATCAAGGTATCCATCACCTCAAGCATCTCATTCCTTTTTCATCTCCCTTTCTCAGAGTGCTGTGCACTGAATTGTTCCCCAAATTTATGTGTTGAAGCCTTACTGCCCAAGTGAGTGTATTTGGAGATGAGGCTTAGAAGGAGGTGATTAAGGTTAAATGAGGTCATAAGGGTGGGGCCCTGATCCGAGAGGGCTGGTGCCTTAGAAGAAGAGGATGAGGAAGAAACACTAGAGCTCTCTTTGCCACATGAGGACGTAATCAGAAGGTGGCTGTCTGCAAGCCAGGAAGAGAGCCCTTACCACGAACAAAATTAGCTGGAACCTTGATTTAGAACATTCTAGCCTCCAGAACTGTGATAAAATTAATTCCTGTTGTTTAAGCCACACAATCTATAAAATTTTGTTATGGAAGCCTGAGTGAACTAAGGCACAGAGGTAAGCCCTATTCAGAATTTGGTGTTTATCAACTTACAGCAGAATTTATTTTTCCTCCTACATTTATGTGGATTCATGAACAAGGACTGTGTAGTTTCTCTTTTGAAATTTTAAAAACTTTATATAATTAGTATCATGCTCTACATAAATTGCATATTTTAAAGAGGTGGTCTACTTTTTTTCACAGCTCCTTTGCAAATTTCATGAAAGTTACGGCCAATTTTCCCACAGAAAAAAATGTACGATAGTTTGTGTACAACGTCAGACAGTTCATAAACTATGAAGCTCAGTCATGGACACCAGATTAAGAATATTTGCCCCAGTTATCACTGCTCTTTAGAATATTCACCCCGCCATATTGCAAGGTCCCTAGCCACCTAGAAATAGAGTAAATCATGCCTACCATTCTGTGCTTACTGCATTTGGAAAGTATATTCACATTTTAGAGAGGCATTTAATATAAAGATTGGGAAATTGGGAATAAAAATAGTTTTCTTTTAAAGGTAGCAGAAAATTAAATTATTCACATATCCCAATTTTCAAGTTTTCCAAATAATTGATGTCCAGCAGTCAAGAATTGTACCAGAGGTGTACTGGCTTGATAAGAATCATGTAGGAGTTAATAAAAATAGGTTTCATTGAACATGACAGGAAGGGTTTTAGCTATTATAAATAAAGAGAAGTGAAAGATTGATGATTCAGTACCTTGATTGCCACAGTTAAATATCAAGTGCCATCTTGTTCCCCTGTAAAATGTGAGGACACGTCTACCTCCCTGGGAAATTGGAAAGAAAGGGATTTTTTTAAAAAACCTGGTGTGAAGTTTCTTGGAAAAGATGCCTAGCATAAGGATATAATTGTTTTTTGGCATGCTGGTTGATGCCTCTGCACTGCACTTTTTCTCTTCCTCGGATAGTGACAGAATAATGTGAAAGACACTCAAGGCCAAATGAACATTTACAAATGAATTACCACCTGCCATGAACACAGAAAGAAATATTGGTGTTAAATGGAACCATTTGAGAACTCAAATAGGGGAGAAGAGTGTGGAACCAATTGAGATCCGATGAGCCTAGCCAAGCTGTAGAAAGGCAAGGTTAAACTGTCCTGAAAAAAAAAAATGACACAGGTCTGGAATGAAGTGGGACATTATCTGGGAATCACATTCTTGTTTCTGTTGAAATCTAACATTGTCTAACTTTATCAAGAAGTGTGGGGAAACTATGGAGACACATACTGAGATTAACTTTGGAACAAGTATTTCCCAAACAGAAAGGAAAAGGAATATAACTACCATAAAGTTGAGAAATAGAAGATAACATATATAAAGTAAAAGAAGACAAAAGTTTGTGAATGGGAAGAAAGAAAATAAAGATAATTTTTAGATCTTCTGGAATAGAAAGAGAAGCCCTGGGACTGAGAAAAGAGAGGCTGAGGATACTGAGTTGCTAATATGTGCAGGGAGATGGGCATTTCTAGTATTATTCTAATAGGTGATTGCTAGATTGGACACACACACACACACACACACACACACACAGAGGTTGAGCATCCCTAATCCAAAAATATCAAATTCAAAATGCTCCAAAATCCAGAACTTTTTGAGCACCAATGTAAGATAGTGACACCTTTGCTTTCTGATGATTCAATGTACACAAACTTATATATATATATATATATATATATATATATTTTCTCCCTCTGAAAGGATTTAGGAGAAGAAGTAATATTAATAAGATTTAGAAGGAGAGAAAGAGTGAATAACAGCAAAATCACACCTTGACTGAATCCTCATAAGGCTGGTCTTCTCCTGAGACTGTGTATATTAGTCAGGGTTTTGCAGAGAAAAGAACCAATAGGGGGTGTGTGTATATATGTATATATTTGTGTGTATATATGTATATGTGTATATATATATATATTGAGAGAGAGAGAGAGATTTATTGTGAGGAATTGGCTTTTGCAGTTTTAAATGCTGGCAATTTCAAAATCTTCAGAGCCAGACTAGCTGGAGTCTAAAGAACCACTATAGAACCAGGAAGACCTGATGTTCTAGTTTGAAGCCTGTCAGGCAGAAGAATTCTCTTACTAGGTAGAAGGTCAGCTATTTGGTCTGAGTAGAGCAAATAGCTAACTCTTGATTGAATGAAGCCTACCCACATTATGTAGAGCAATCTGCTTTACTCAGTCCACCAGTTTAGGTGTTAATCTCATCCAAAAACACCCTCACAGAAACACCGAGAATAATGTTTGTCCAAATAACTGGGCACCCCATGGCCCAGTCAAATTGATACATGAAACTAACCATCACACTGTGTTAGGTTGAAAAATGGCCCCCAAAGATATCTACCTCCTAATCTCTGGAACCTGTGAATGTTACCTAATATGAAAAATAGAAGGCTCTTTGCAGATGTGATTAAGCTAAATATTTTGAGATGAGGAGATTATCCCAGATTTGCCCTAGATGCAATCACATGGAGGCAATAGGCAAAGAGAGACAGATGCAGATTTGACACACCCAGAAGAGGTGGAGGCAATGTGACCACGGAGACAGAGATTGAGTGGTGTAACCACAAGCCAAGGAATGCCAGCAGCCACTAGAAGCTGGAAGAGGCAGCTGGAAGATTCTCCCCTAGAACTTGGAGAAAGCATGGCCCTGCTGATTCTTTGATTTTAATCCATTGAAACTGATTCCAGACTTTCTGCTTCTAGAGCTGTGAGAAGATACATTTCTGTTGTTTTAAGCCTCTAAGTTTGTGTTAATTTGTTCTAGTGGCCATAGGAAACTAATATTGAGACCAAACAGAAAATCAATAGCAGATAATCAATCACACAGCAAGGACATCAGAGACTAGATACAAGATTACTCTTTGGATGAGGTTTTGAGAATTGCAGGATCCTGTCTGGCTCCCCTCACATAAGCCTCTTTGACATCTGAGTAATGTAGCCCTGTGATTTCCCCAAAGTAAGGAGGTATATGAGAAAAGAATTAAGAATTTACCCTGCCTTTTCAGCAGAATTGGATTTCAGAATAGTTAAGTAACCTAATTGATGAGGCAAAGCTCTTTTTTAACATAGGGAGAAGGAATTATAGAATTAGAAAATCACCAATTTTTACTCCTTAATTTAAAAAATTAAGGCAAGGAACATTAGTGGTCCCTAAAACCATTAGATGAGTGGTTCTCAAAATTGGCTGCTCACTGAGATCATGTAAAAATCTTTGAAAACTATTGACACCTATATCCTACCACTAGAGATTCTGATGAAATTGGTCTGAAATGGTTTCTGGGCATCAAGATATTTGGAAGCTCCAGGTAATTGTAATGAGTAGCCCAGGTTTCAAACCACTGCATTAGGTGACAGGAACTGGCTATTTACATGCTGCCAACATATCACTCCACAGGCTCCTTCTGAGCCTTGATGTTTCTCATCTATAATGTGAGAACAATATCACCTATTTTAGAGAGTAATTGTTGTGAGGATGAAATAAGATAATGAATGCAAAGTGCTTAGGGAAAGACCTGGCACATAGTAGGTGCTTGATTAATGACCACCCTTCCAGCTCTAACCGTCTTCCTGCCAAACTGGTGGAAAAAGTGATCTGCTCCTGCCAACTGTCTGCCCTTTCCCCTAGTATGTACAGAAATGCTAGCATATGCATTTTTATTTGATTTCTTCTCTATGAGAACTTCCCCAAAGTCCAAAACCCAAATTATGTAATGAGAAGATAATAGCACTGCCTATGCATGAGATGTATCCTGTGATCTCCACCTGATCCCTGAGTTTGGTCCCCATGCCGAGCTTGTGAACCCCCATTCAGACTGCATTTCCCCCACTCCTATCAGGCCTCATTCCACATCAGCTTGCTTCCATGAACGATTATTTATTGAGCATTTACTAGCATTATTCTAAGCACTGGAGAAACAGTGCATTGGACACGACGCTTGTACTCACAGAGCTTATACCCAGTAGAGTGACAGATAATCAACTCAAAAGCAAATAAATATATAGTATAAGTTCAGATAATTCCTATAAAAAATAAGACACAGCAATTTGGATAGTGAGTGGAGAAAGGGCAGGAAGGATTTTCTTTAGCTAGGATGGTCAGGAAAATCTTTTTTGTAGAGACATTTCAGCTGAAGGGAATAAAGAGATAGGAGTCGCAGAAAGATGGGAAAAGGGCTTTCCAGATGGAGGCAATGGCTGGTGCAAAGGCCAAGGCTATAATGAGCTTGAGATGTGTGAAGGATTGAAAGAAGGCCTGTGTGGAGAGGGCTAGTGAGAGACGAGATCAGAGAAGGAAGCAGGGGTTATATTGTGCAGGGTTGTGGTAAGGAGTTGAATTTTGTTCTCTTGGAATGGAAAGCCATTGAAGAACTTTCAGCCAGAGAGCAATGCCCTGATTCTCACCTTAAAAAGATCGTTCTGACTAACGGACCACATAGAGACAGCAGTGGAGGCAGGCTGACCAGTCGGGGGTGGTCATAGTTGTTTACAAGAGATAATGGTGGTTTGGATTAAAGTTATAGCAATGGAGATGGTAGGGACTGACAGGATGTATACAATGCCTTAGGGTTGAACATCAGAATTTACTAGCTGGACATAGCAGTAAGGAAACAAAAAGAATCAAGAATAACCATTACATTCTCAGCCTAAGCAACTGACAATTTGTGGTGTCATTTAATTAGATAAGAGAGACTCTGGAGGAGAGCAGATTTTGGAAAAGAAAAAAAGGATTCTTTTTTGGTCATGTTAAGTTGAAAATGCTTATTAGACAGCCAATTGGAAATATCAAGTAAACAATAGATATACAAGTCTGAAACTTAAAGAGATCCTGGCTTGAATCATAAATTTGAGAATCATTAGCCTATTCTATTTGATAGTATAATAATCATGAGAGAGAATATAAATGGAGAAGGAAGAAGGTCCAAGGACAGAGACCTGGGGAACTCCCATGTGTAGTGTGAGAAGTGTCACAATCATGGCCTGGAACCCTCCTCACCTTCTGGGCTCTCTACCTAATGCTACCCACCTTCCTGGCCTACTTCAAAGCAGGGGCTCTCCCTGTTTTTAGTAAACTGATTTTTCCCTTTATCTCAATCCCAGCTGCTCTTGCAATCTGTCTTCTTCCCTGTCTTAATCACACATGGCCTTGCTTGGGTACTTTATCTGTCTAGTGTGCTTTAGTGTTGTCTCTCCAGCTAGCTTGCTGCCTCCAGGAGGGCAGTGAACATGTCTAATAAATCCCTGTATCACCTTTAAAATCTAACATAGAACTGTAAAGTGCTTGGAAATACAGGCTGATTGATAGGGGGATGCTGCTTGGGGAACGCCCCATGAGGCCACATTGGCACTGCTGTGTTTGTGAACCCTGGGTCTGGCACACCCCCTTCCATGGGGATGGTACGGGGGGTGGGGGGGGTATAAACCATTGTCTCCACTATGGGAGATTAAGTATTAAGTAAGCACCGGGAAATCTCCCAGCAAGGCAGGTGGGCAAAGCGTACCACAAAGAAGTGAAATTACTCTCTAGGTAAACAAACACAAAAAGACAAGCAAATAAAACCAGAACACCACAACACAAACAAAATCCAAAGTCCATTAGAAGGGAATAGGCCTTCAGCACCCACTCCTGGAGGCTGAGCATAAGATCTATGTGTCAAATGAGGCAAACCAATTTGAACACTGAAGAGAATCAGCCCCTGTCACGTTTCTAGAACGCTGACATTACTGAAAAGCTGATGGCAGAGCATTTTCTCTGTGCTTTTCTTTCCTGCTTCAATATTGCAAGTTGCCTGCTGCTCAAGGAGCTGTTGGATCATCATTAACTGTGGCCAGAGTGCCGACTCCTCACAGCCTTCTCAAAGCCTGTGCAGCACAAAAAGACAAAGCAGCTCCTCACAGGCACGGAGGACAGGGAGGAATGAGAATGGAAGGGAAGCCGTGCATTCAATCCAGGGAACAAAAAGAAAAACCCGCAGCAGCAGATGTCAGCGAGGAAGAATACGAGAATGCTGATGAATGGAATGGAGCTGGCAGTATCAGAAACAAGGAAAAGATAAGGATATTGGGAAAGGGACAGAAAGACACAACATGGAGCATGAATCAAAAAAAAAGAGAATGAATGGGAAAGTAGTTAGGAAAAAAAACAGATGAAGCGTGGGTTAGTGGGAAAATTATACACTAAAATGGAAAAAATAATAACTCCTCTTAGGATATACTTTGGAATACATTAAGGAATACATTAAGGCCTTCAGAATACTAGCCAAGAATGATGAATAACAATGTTTTTAATGGAATTAGACTTAATACATTATTAATTAACTTTGGTGTTATAGCACATGGTTGAGCTTATTTGGAAAATCAGAAAAAATTAAACAATACATAATTTGTATAATTCATGAAAGCCACAAGGAAGGATTGTTTTCCGTTACTATAATTAATACACTCTTAATAACATTTAGATACTTAGGGCAATTAGTGAGTTTTCATTGAAAATTCTACTAATAACGAGACCACGTGGTATACCAAAACTAATGTGAATACAAAAATTCAGAAAGGAAAGAAGTGGTTTCTTTCTGAGGACTTCTGTATTGCAGAAAGACTAATTTTTTACTTACCATAGTCATATTCAACAAAATGGTAGCATGTAAATTGGAAAGTATTCTATGAGCATAGTTTGTTCATTCCCTCTGGTTCTAAATGCAAATCCTAAAACCCGATATAGTTGGGAAGATTTGACCACAGTCAAAATAGGTTTACAAAAGCTAAAATGCCTTGCATTACTAAGAGCCCAGCCAATTTTTAGTGATAGAAGAACACCCATGTATCCCATCTGCCTAGTGTCATCAATCCAGATTGCATCAGGGACTCTTAAGTCCCATCCATGGACCATCTGGGCTGCTAGGGAAGGCCAGTCCTTTTGATGTTTTTGTGGTGAATCACATCAAGGATAGTGGGGAGAAGGTAGGGTCATTGTCCATCAACCAATTAGTTGTTATGTTGTATCCAAATATTACCTTTGATTCTTGCTGGCACAACTGAAATTAAGAAAGATATCATAAAAAATATTCCATCTGAGATTTAGGCTGGTTAGCTGCAGTGTCTGCCCCCCCACCTTCTCACCCCAATAAGCTAAGTGGCTTGTTCAGTGGTCACTTGTACACAACATGGTATGCTGCTCTATTCTCTGCTTTCGAGGTCCCTGGGTATTCTTACCAGGTGTTCACTTCAGGCTCAGTGCAGACTCTGTGGAAGGTCACCCTGAAATATAGAGAAAATTGCCCATGGTTTTGGACTTGTTTAGGAAGTCCTGAGGGTCCTTAGGAGGGTGGGGACTTAGTAATAACTCTCGTGAATGATTCATAATCTCTGGAAGTAACTCACTCAGAACAATGAAAGACCCTAAGGGGGACTGCAGCAAATGTGGGGTTCCCAGGCACTCCTCAACAAAGTTGACCATTACCATGACCATTTGCTAGGGAAAATGATTTGAGTAGGGAAGGTTACATATTTCCTTCTCAGAATTTGGGGAGCAGAGAATCTATGATAGAGGAAAGGATACAAGTAAAAGCAAGAGCCCAATAGAGGGCCTGTGTTGCATCCTTCCACCATTTGGTCAGAGACTGGCACACTAAATTACAGAGATCTTAAGGCTACTCAAGGTCGCAGCCAATCAGAGATGCAGCATTTCTTTCTTCCTTCCACAAAGCTGCATTCATTTTATACAACCAAAAATATTTCATGCCCTCATGGACAAAAAGGGACCAACAAGAGAGTGCCCCTAAACCCAACCCTTGACCCTTGGCAGGTGGCCACTCTATATGGCACTTTACTTAACAACTTGTCTTTTCAGATGGCCTCTACTCCTTCTCCCAGGGCATTAGGCTGTGAATGGGACTCTCTCTTGAGGGACTGAGCAGCCCAGCAAGGCTTTTCATCAGAATGCAGGGAAGCTGTGTTTGAAATGACTCCACTCTTGTCTTAATAGGCACGACCCTTACTCTTGGAACACATTTTTCACTGTCATGTCTGCCTGGTAGCCTGAAACAAGAAAGTGATTCATTTGAATTTTTCACATTCTCTCTTTCATTACTAGAAAAACCCTTGGGTCACTTACAGTTTAGACCTGGCCCCTCTCATCCTTTATTTATAAAAAAGCATGAACCTTCTCCCTGTTCACAGGGAGGCCTTGTTCCCTTTCACCCCATTTTCTTTTGTTCACAAGGTCAGTATTTTTGTCTTCTCTCCTTGCATAGATTATTTTTACATATCTGATGAGAAGAAAGCTCAGAGATGACCTTTAAGGGCTCTTGTTACTTTATGGCTTGTTAAATCCTGTGTAGCCTTGTTCTTTGCCCACGTACTTCTCACATGGCCCACAGTGTTTTTCTCTGATGAGTACAATTTCAGAGAGTGAATTTTGGCTCAGTATGAAGACAATCCAGTAGCAGTTATAGGTGCCTGAAAAATAAATGGGTTGTCTCCAGAAGTAGTGAGCTTCCTGGCCTTTGAAGTGTGTAATGAACATGCAATGGACAATGGCCCCATGTCAAAGATAACATTAGCTGGGATTCATGCATCAGATTAGGGGGTGGCCCAACAGTAGCAAGCATTTGCATATTTTTTATGCTGGAGGTAAGGAAGGCAAAGACAAATGAGGCAGTCTAGCAGGTTGGATTAGAAGGTCCCTCAAGTCCCTTTTGACTTTATACTGTATCTAGATGCATTAAAATATTAACTAAAAAAAGTCTTTAGATGCAGCTTGTTTCTTTGAGTGTTGACTTGGAGTGATTTTTAGAGAGAATTTTTGTGAAGTCTTAAAAAAAATAGAAGAAGAAAATAAGGCTCCAAAAGGTGAAGTGTTTTTTTCCCATGATCATGCAGCTAGTCATTGTTGTTTATTTAAAAAAAAAAAAACTGACCATGCTCCATGGATTATGCAATAAGCAGAATAATTATGGCATGAGAGTGTTCTAAATTTCCCTTTTGACTGGGGCTGGAAATTCCAACTTCTCTAGCTGCTATTACAGGTGCAGTTTAGGAAAGGGCCCAGTTTTGCTCCTCTGTATATCACTTTGATTCATGAGACATGGGAAGAAAATGGTGGTGTGGAGTAGGTTTCTGTTAAGACCTCAGATGCAACACCTAAGAGGACGTAGCGTAGCAAAAAGCAGCACTTCAAATACCCGAAGCTATTGGCAGTTTTAAAGAGGTCTCTATTTAAACACCATGGTTAGTGTATCTAACCCTATCAGTTAGTATTTTGGTTAGTGGTTTAGCACTTTGAACATTTCTTATGTGCCCAGCCCATAATTATTTCATTTAATTTACTAACCAATAGATTTCTGAGAGGAAGGCTTTGCAGGGAATTGGGTAAAACTAGGTACCTTGAGGATGGGTGTCAGGATGATGATGAAGATGAGCTTCAAGCTCAGGTGGTGCTGGTTCTCATATCAACTCTGCCATTCACTAGTATGATGCCCTTGGGGAAGTTGGCTAAGGAACGTTAAGTCTGAGTTTCCTTATTGT
Source organism: Lepilemur ruficaudatus (assembly GCA_963574885.1). Classification (NCBI taxonomy): domain Eukaryota; kingdom Metazoa; phylum Chordata; class Mammalia; order Primates; family Lepilemuridae; genus Lepilemur; species Lepilemur ruficaudatus. Next base: position 10,950 of record CAUYRT010047833.1, read on the forward strand.
AAAATAGGGATAATGATAATACCCCTTAGGGTTATTCTGAGAATTGGTTAAATAATATCTGGAAGGCACTTGAGAGAGTGCCAGCACATATGAAGTATTCCATAAATGTTAATTATTTCTGCTAATATCCCAGAACTGAAGAAAGGGACTGGAATGAAGGGAGATAAGGAAAAGCCATGCCTACAAAGCAGATTTGCCCAGAGTCCACTTTATCCAGGCCATCTTATCTCTAGGGGAAAGATTGGGTCTCAGTAAAAAAGGCAAGGGAGGCTTTGGGACCTGTATTATAAAGGACTTCTCCCCTCTGTGTCAGCTCTTAGAGGATAGTGAGCATGTGTTGTTGACCTGCATACGGCACCTGGCATGTTCAATTTGCCTCCTGGTCTCACTTTTTCTTCTTATTCCAACCTTCTTGCACTCTTACACTTCACCTATTTGGAATTTCTAATCTGTAGATAACTACACATGTTGTTCTGCCTGGAAAATGTTCCTGACTGGTTAATTCTGACTTGAACATCATTTCTCAGCTTAGATGTAACTTCCTCTGGGAGGCTCCCTGCTGCCCCACTGGACTGAGTTGAGTGCCTCTCCCGTGTGTTTCCTCACATCATCTGCCAGAGAACTCATCCCATTTACTATAATTTCTTGTTCACGCTTGTCTTCCCCACTAGGTTGTAAATTCAGTGAGGGCTGGGACCTCATCTAGTTTATTCACTATAATAATCCCAGCACCTAGCATGATAAGTGATAATTAAGTGGAACTCAATAAATATTAAATAAGTGAGTGAATGAATGACTTATATGCTGAAATTTAGGGAAGGGGAAGTTGCTTTGAGTTTATCCTGGCATTTCTACTCTGGTCTGAAAAGAGCCTTGCTAGGATAGTATCGTTGTTCCTCTTTTCCTTGTAGAAACTGCCTACAGATTATTTATATCTCAAAACACGGAGGGTTTTCCATGTAGTTAAAGATAATACATTCAGGGACCATCTCTTATTACCAAACCTATGGCTGCACAGCATCTTGGTGCTTCATCAGATAAAGAAGAGTGCACAGTCTGGGCACAGTGGCTCATACCTGTAATCCCAGCACTTTGAGAGGCTGAGGTGGGAGGATCATTCGCTTGAGGCCAGGAATTCGAGACTAGTCTGGGCAACATGGCAAGACCCTGTCTCTACAAACAATAGAAAACATCAGCTGTGCACAGTGGTGTGTACCGTAGTTCCAGCTGCTTGGGAGGCTGAGGCAAGAGGATCCCTTGAGTCCAGGAGTTCGAGGTACTAACGAGTTCTGCTTGAGCCACTCCAGCCTGTGTGACAGAACAAGATCTTGTCTCTAAAAATAAAAGAAGAAAACGAAGAAGAAGAAGAAGAAGAAGAAGAAGAAGAAGAAGAAGAAGAAGAAGAAGAAGAAGAATGTGTATCTGATATAGTTATCAGTGTAGATTTCTTCCAAATCATGTTGAAAAACACAGCATTAAATCACTGTGAAAGGAAAACTAATTTGGGTTTCTTCTCAGCTGGAATCTATTTGTACTATTTTTGGATACAAAAGACTCTCAATTACTTTCCCCTTCATTGGGACTTTTCCAATTTAGCACATGACCTCCTCTTAATCAGTGGTTGAACGTGGAGTGACCATACATTTATCATTCAAACCAAGGTACTTTTGAGTTCCAGCCTGTGACCCAAGCCTGGGCTCACTTCCTCTTTGTGTTGTGTGTTCAAGAAATAAAAGAGGAATCACAAGCCTAACTTCCCCTAGAACAGAGGGTTGGAAGGGCACACTTACTAACACGTAGTTGACACTGCATGTGTAAACTCATTGGGTTAAAAACCTCAGTCCAATGGCTATGCAATAGGGCTTCAGAATGGAAGAAAAACAATATATGGGGATGTATGTTTTATTTTTCCATGAAGAAATAATTCATTTTGAAATGGTTTCAAGCCTACACAGAAGATTTGCAAGTCAATTACAAAGAACTCCCAGATTTCCCTCATTCAGTTCCTCAAGTGTTAATGTTTCACTGTGTTGCCCCTGCCCCCATTCTCTAGTGTGTTATTTGTAAGAGGAGGGGAAAGTCCATTCTTGTTTCTAATACCATAGCAGCAGTATCAGCAGGAGGACTTGGCAAACAACCAAACAAGAAGGGCTGGAAATGGGAGAACAAAACTACTTTTGTCGGCATCCTCGGTATGCTGTGCATTGTGCTAACCACTTTGCAAGCATTACCTCTTTAAGTCCTTAGAAGAATCCACTGAAGTGGGTATTATTATTCCCACTTTACATATGAGGAAATTGGGGCTCAGCAAGGGTGAGCAACTTGCCAGAGGTCACAGAGCCAGGAAACGGGCATGCCCCGGGTAGCATTTTAAAGCTTCTCTTTCCATCACAGTTCACCTGGTCACTGTAAAAAGAGCATTCCATTGGGAATAAAAGGACCCAGCTCAGGCCTAAATCTGTGTTATCTTGGGCAAGCCACTTTATTTATAATAATTCCATTTTTTCAATTGTAAAATGAGGGAGGCTGGATTAGATTAGCCTTAAGATTACTTTCAGCTAGTAACTCTAGTAACTCTTTGAATAATTTAATAATTGTAATAATTTTACTGGCTTGCTGACAAAAGTACGTATTACTGTCTACCATAAGAATAAGAAAAATGGGACTTAGAGCTTATTGAATTCAGCAACAAACTAGTTAAGTTCTCCTACCTGTTGGGTTGTCTATTTGGTAGCCTCTTTAAAGTATCTATCTGTACTTGACCTTTTGCTTCACTTTTTCCTATGCTGGTGACTGTGCTTGGAGCTTTGTGTGTTCACTCCTCACGTTCTAGAAGTTGGGATAATTCCAAGGGATAGGGGCTGGGGTTGCCTCTGCTGGAGAAATTGGAGGAGTGGATTGAAGGAATCCTTTTTTGGTCATGGGATTGTTTTTGAATTCACCATTGGTAGCCTAGAAGTCACTCTGTGTACAAGTTTCCTTAGGTAGTCCACTCCATCTTCGAAGATTTCTAACTATTAAAAGTACCCTCTTCCTAAATATTTGATTGTCCTTCAGAAAATGCAGTATGTATACTCATAGAGTTATGCAATGGTGCTACAAGAGGCCAAAAAACAAGCCATTAGATAAATATAGCTCCTATAGGACAACTCCCAATTTCAAATTAAATTCTTGGTAATTATATATATATTTAACTTAAACACTGCTGTGTTATGAAGCAGAATTAAAAAGTGCCATGATTTTTTAACTTAAGATTTCCCAACAAACTTACCATTGCCATGGTTTCTTTTGTCTCGTCCCTGGGGATGTGGATGTAAACATTCTCTTTCTTCTGTCATTAAGGATCCTAGGGTGGGAAAGTTTGAGAGGCAGTGATGTTTAAGGAGCATAACATAGTGCCTAGTATATTGTACATGCTCAGAATAAAGCCATTATTGTTGCTATGGTTATATCTAGGTCAATTCTCTTTTTGTATAATTTCTTAACCATTTTCCTAAATTTTTCAATATTGTTTTGTTTCTTTACAACAGAAATCATTTCAGCATTTGATACCCAGTAAAGGCAGACCCAACCTCTCTCATTTATTCTGAATCTCTCCGTTGGTTCGGAATCCCATAGGTTCCAAATCTACAATTTAGGAAGACAGTAACTCCAAGGTCATGAACACATAACAGATATGTGATGGCAGCTAATCTATCCCTTCTGAGACTTTTTCTCCTGACCAAATATTCCTAATTCCTTCAACTCTTCTTTATATAGTGTGACATTTAGATTCTCTTACCATGCTGGTGCCCACTTCAAAAGGTACTTTGGTTTGTCTATATCTCCTTCAAAGAACTGATCCAATAGTACTAAGAGACTTCTTATTGCTGCTGTATGCCTCTCACTGAAGCCTGGTTAGCCTCAGGAGTAGTAGATACAGAGAGGCACTTGGAGAAGTCTCCACCTTATGAATGTGTTCACAGTAATAATTGGGAAGTGGAACCCAACCTATTAAATAGCTGAAGTTATTTGGTTGTTCAGCATTTTCTTTATCTTTTTCTTTCTCCTTTCTTTTTTCCTTCTTTTTCTCTCGTTCTCTCTCTCTCTCTTTCTTGCTTTCTTTCATCAATCCAATTTCCTTTTTAGGAACTAACTCTTCCCCACTGTATATTATCTGTTGGGACTATAATCAAGGGTTCTGTTTACTCCAGCCTAAGGGCTAGTAATGATTCAAGGTAAGCCAATCTGCTGTTCCTTCCTTGGAATTTGAATCTTGAGCAGAAGGACAACAATGTTGAAAATAATTGGATTTCCACCCCATTCCAGCAAGGCTCCTTAATCATACTGTTCTTGCTATAAGCCATTTTGCATTCCTGCTTTCTAGCCTTTCATTGCTTCTCTTAACCTTATGGCCTTCGAATACATTCCTTTTGTTTAAATTAGCTAGAGTTGCTACCTGTTGCTTATAACCAAATAACCCTAACTAATGCAATCACTGTACATAGTGGTGTTCCTCTCTACTGTGTAAGTACTTCTTCAACATCTCTTCCATCTCTCCCTCTCTACAATACTTATTCAATTTAAAAATTTATAAGTAATCTCTTGCCTTTTAATTCAGCCATAATATGTTATCTGTCTTTGTTTCTAGGAGCCTGAATTCATGATAGGGAAACCTGACCTTGTTTTCATCTTTCTCTCCTTCCTACAGTATGATTCTATCATTTTTTACTGAAGGTATCAATTAATAAAGTATATAGTTTTGCCTGAACATAAAAGATTAGTGAAAAGACCACTTGTCTGTCTTTTAAATCGGAAGGAGTCAGCACAGTCATGCAGTTGCACAAGGCATGAAGCTTTGTATTCTCTTCTATGTAAAACTGGGGAAGTAGGAAGTGTTTGCATCTGCCGAAATGTCAGTATTCCATAATTAAGTCAGATTTCATCCTCTTACTGGTGTTGAAAACGACAAAAGGAAGCAGGTATCCTAGCATAAGATTAAAATTGGTGCTTGAGTAAAGATGAAAACTTTGTCAACAAAGTGGCAAAGTAACATGAGGCAAATGCTGTCATGCTATGTAGTGAGGCAGTTAGTGTCCTGCTTGTCCTTGACACAGATTCAGCCAGGCAACTCTCTGATGTGTCTGGACTCATCTCCTACAGTTCAGGTTTTGTTGTTAAAGTTTCATACTCTCAGCCAGATTTTTGACTGGAAGATGCTGAGAAGAGATAGTAGTGCAAGAAGTTTATTGGGTAGAGGGGGCTCACACCTGTGAAAGCAAAAAGGACAAGGAAGCCAGATTGAGCAGGGGAAGCCTTCAGACTGCAGTGGGGGATCTACCTCGTGTGAAAGAAAAGAGGGGAGAGGAAGCAGGATTGAGTGGGGAGAGCCTCGGCCACCATCATCTACATCTGATGGTCCCTGCCAAGCCAACAGGAAGCTCCAGGGCAAAGATCGCCTGTTAGAGGAGTCCTGAGTTTGGTGGAAGTGGCCAGGCTCTAGTACTCTCATCATGTAGATCATTTAGTCATTGGTGGGTAACTGTCCAGGAAGAGTGTGGTGGTCTCAGTTAAAAATCTATAGATCCTGAAGTCACAAACAGCTGCAGTTTGTGGCTATGGTTATTGAACTCCTTGTAGCTGAATAGAGATCTAAGCAGTGTACTCCCACGGCTGCCACTTTGACCTTCTGAATTGTGTCTGGAATTCCTTCATGGCCTAAATGCTCAGTGCATGGACTCTGGAGACAGATGGTCCAGGTTTGAATTCCATCTCCAGCACTTGTTCACTGGGTGGTCTTAGAAAATTTATTAAACTCTTTGTGCCTCATACCCTTCATTCTTAAAGTGGAGACAGAAATCAGTAATAACCTTATACAATTACTGTAAAGCAGTTAGAGAAGTGCTTGATACAGAGCATATGCCCAATATATATTTGCTTTTATTATTATTTATCCATTGAATGTCAACTATGTGCCAATCCCCTTTGACCTATCTTGTAGGATCATTTAGACTGACTTTTCCGAATTAGCTCAGTTTATCTGTGAAGTAACAATTACAACTTACTTTTTATTGAAAGTATATCTGAGAGACTGAGAGACACTAATGCCTTGATTACTAATCAGTGTCAGTGCTGTGATCAAGGACATGGATCATGTCTTCTGTGTAGACTGTTGTTTCTGGTTTTTATTTTTCTTTAAGAGATTGTTTTATTTTCCTTGAGAGATTAGTTTTGGCCTCGGAGGCTAACTGCAAAACAACAGCCTTTCAGCTTTAAATGTTGGGCATCCATTTATTTATATGTCGAGGTGGAAGAAGGAAGCACAGTCTCCAAACCGTCACACGAGTGTGAGTAAACAGGCTCACACGCAGCACTTTTAGGAACTAGGGATAAAAGAACTTCCTTAACAGAAGTCCCCTAAATGCTGCCAGAGAGATCATTTTATTTATTTAGCAAACACTTATGTAGTGTTTACGGTCCCAGATGTTCCTCTAAGTGCTTTACAAATATCAATTAATTTAATCCTTAGAACTACTCTATGATGTAAGTACTATCAATACTCTCATTTTATGGCTGTGGTAATTGAAGTAAAATAACTTGCCCAAGGACAGAAGCTAGTAAGAAACAGAAGTTGGAATTTGAACACAGGGAAAATGTCTCCAAGGCTTGTTTTCTTAACCACCACAAGTCCTGCCTCCTAAGTTATTTTCTTTCAAATGTATCCTTTGCTTCCCGGCATGCTATTGGGAGGACTAATTGAAGCATAAATCTCTGAAAAGAAGGTCCTCATTTACTCTGGGGCTGAGGATCCATCTAGCTTGTTTTGGAGAGGAGCCCTTAAATTGTGGTTCTGAGTTTATGTTACTTTGGGACTTTCCATTTGGCACTTTACATTGGAGCCCAGCTGAACCATTAATGGTTCCTTGGATTCAATTTGCCAGTTGCCTTGGCAAAACTTAGGACAAATTGCCAAACCTTAAGCCACATCTAAGGGCAATAAAAATGATCACTAGTTAACAAGGTTGACAAATCCCTAAGAGTGATGCGAGATTTTGGATTTAGAAACCTCACTATGCCTTAAGTTTATTATTACTTTAAATTTTATACTCAAAACAGCTTTTTAGTTTCTGGCTATAATTCCTATTTTTTGATGTGTGCATTTGTGTGTGTGTGTTTTCTGTGTTTTACCTTTCATCATAACTGGCACGTTGCAATATAGCAAAATAAAAGAATTTGATTTTCATATCAGGCTTGTCATGATTTATAGCAGATTTTCAGAAAACAAAGCCCTATTATAAAAACAAGAAAAAGAAGGAAAACTTGTAGAAATCTCTACAAAGAGAGAAGAAAATATTTAGAATTAATGAAAACTCAGTTAATATTATTGAATTGGGAGTTAGATAATCTGAATTCTAACTCCAGCTCTTCCATGAATTTGTTGTATGACCTTGGGCAAAAAACCTTTTAATTTCTCTGGGCCTTGGTTTGTGATTTGTATGATAATTTCAACCTCAATAATCTGTAGAACTTTTAGGAAAGGGTGAAAGATAGCATTCTGGAGGGGAAAAAATAAAGCAGTGTTTTATTATATTGATTCCCTTTTCCCCCATTGTAAAGTTGCGTATGTGCTATTGTCTAATCAATGGGATAAAATTTATCCTGTAGAGCCATTTATAATAGGAAATAAAGTAGATGGCAAATCACTTAATGCCTTTTATCAAAACAAATGATAGTATTATTTCCAATGGCATTCTTAATTTAGTTTTGGATATAGGCTGGACAGGTGAAGTACAGGGGTGGGTATAACATTGAACTAATAAGGTTCACTTAATAATCTTTTATAATAGAGATCAGGTCACCACAGTGAGAACTATTTTGTTATTCATCAAGCTTATTATCTTTCTTCCCATCTCTTCTCTTTTCCCACTGTTCTTTGACACTGTCACCACCAGAGTGGATCTGCCTATAAACCAACTTTTCTGTTCCTTATTTTAAAAATATAGAAAGCAATAGCAAAAGGAAAAAGAATATTATTATAAATTTTTATTTTATAAAAGACAGCAATTAAGGGTATAGTTCAAGGCATAATAATATCTAATTAATTAAATAATTCTTTCAGTCAATCAATATTTCTTGGGCACCTACTATGGGCTTAGGCCCTATGCCAGTTTATTGGGCATGTAGGAGTTAGTACAGTCTATGGGAGCCAGACAATAAGAAAATAATTTCACAAGACTAAACTGTGGTACATTTTATATAGGGAAACTACAGACAGCTAGGGGAATAGGTGCCTGGCTGGGGCTGCCCTAGTTTGGGGCAAGAGGTCAGGGAAGGTTTTCTTGAGGAATTGACTTTGGAGCTCAAGATTAAGTAAAAGCACAGTCCATTCTGCTATTATGCATATTTATGTAAATCAAATTTACTCACACTGGAATGGTAAATTTGTGAATATTGTTAGTATAGAGTGAAGTTGATGTTGTTTGATAATGTATATTTTTCCCAGCATATTAACTGTAACCAAGTAATACAGATGAAGGCAAAATGCATTCATAGAACTGAATACAGCAAACTGCGGGAGAATCTAGTACCATCACCTTGCCATTCACCTTGTTATTCTGTTACCCAGTGTGGAGGCATGCTCTCGCTTAGAAGTACTTATTGTGTGGTTCTTTCTGATCTTTCAGCATTTACTCTTGTCTTTCTATAAAACAGAAGGCTCAATCCTTCCCTTTTCTCATCGTGAAAACTTCACCTTTAGGGGATTCCTGTATTTATTGTAACATTTCTTTATTTTTTAGGAACATAGTGTCTTTTTAATGGCATAGTGTTTTCTGTTAGGATTGTTATTGTATTATTATTGCTCAGATTAGAACATTACATACATTTTAAGTTGTTTGTTCCAAATTTAATTTTCTTTCAACTTTTTAAAGTGAGGATTTTCAGATATATTGTAACAGAAACACCTTTATTTGAAAGTAAACTCATAATCTAAAGTATATGAAGCAACTATAAATTTTTAAATGAAATTTTTTCAAAGAGCTCAGTGTAGATAGGTCAAATTTCAGCTTTTTGCTTAGTGAAAACTTAAATATATGCTTTTTACTTTACCTTTCCAAATAATTTGGGTATAGAGAGGTTACTTGACTTATTCAAGGTGATCAACTAATTTTGGTTGAATACTCTTTCCATAATGGCATATTGCTTTGGATGTGTGATGGGATGTGGATGGGATGGCTTATTTTTATTTACCACTCACACATTCTCTCAAACCTATACCAGTCATGTGATGGAGACCAAAGTATTTTAACAATTAAATTTTATTAATATATGCTTTACATATAATAAAAGTAACACATTTTCAGTGTATAATAGGGTGAGGTTTGACAAATGTAGCATCCTCCCAAAAAGGTTTCCTTGAGCTCTTTCCCAGTCAGTCCTCCTCTCCCCCAGTCCCAAGCCACTATCAATCTACTGTCGTTCACTATAGATTAGATTGGTCTCTGTAGAGTTTCACATAGCAAGCAGTCAAGCAGTTCTTAAACAACAACTATTGCAGGTACTAGTATGGCTGACTCCTCTTCCATAGTCTTGGCCAATGAGATGACATGAACACAAATTGACCTAGACAGTTTATTGCAGAATAGTAGGCAACATGAGCTTCGTGTTCTTACTGATTCTTCTTGCCCCACAAGACCTATTATAAGGTGATGTGGAGGCAGGCCCAGGTGAATGTTGTACACACACAGTGGATCTGCATCCAGCTGAGAAATTCTGAGCCAAAGAAACTCCTAATATTATAGAAGTACTGCTAGCAAACCTGTCCATCCTTCCCTATGGAGTGAGATATTATCTTGGTCAGGAAACAAATCTGTCCTTTAACTAAATGGAAATGTTGTCTCTTTATAACCCTGTAATATCTCTGGGAGGAGAAGAGAAGACTCTAATTTTATTACCCTGGAATGTAAGCAAGTCTAATCCTTGCTGTGGAGCAGCTTTGCAAATCTCCTTGAAGAAAGCTGTCAATGCCCTTCACTCAGAAGTCCTACAGAAGTGCCAGAATTGTCCCTTAACATCATGTGAATGGACTCATATAGTATATGCTCTTTCGTGTATGGATTATTTTGTTCTGCATGTTTTTGAAATTCATCCTTCTATTGCTGTCCAAAATTTTATTGTATGGATATGCCACAAGTTGTTTCTCTATTTACTTGGTGCTGGACACTTGGATTGTTTGCATTTTTGACTATTATAGATAAAGCCACTACGAACATTCATATACAAATCTTTGTATGGATGTGTACTTTCATTTCTCTGGGGCTAGTTATCTAGGAGTGGTGGTAGATATATGTTTACCAAAAAATGGTAAGTGTATGGTAAATATACATTTAACTTTTTAAGAAACTCTCAAACTGTTTTCCAAAGTAGTTGTACGTAATTACATTCTCACAAGTGCTGTATGATAGTTCCAGTTGCTTCACATCCTCACCAACACTTTGTAGAGTTAGTCTTTTTAACTTTGGGCATTAGGGATTTGCCTATTTCTCCTTTACATTCTGTAGGTTTAACTTCATCCGTTTTGAAGCTTTGCTATTAGATACATGGGTGTTCAAGATGGTTGTGTCTTACTGATGAATTGATCTCTTTATCACTATGAAATGTCCTTTTTAATTTCAGATATTATTCCTTCCTCTGGCGTTTACTTTGCCTGATATATTTTTTTAGTGGTTATTCTAATATTTAAAATATACATCTTTAACTTATCACTGTCCCACTTCATATAATACTGTGCCACTTTATATATAATATAAAAATTGGACAAGCATATATTTTCATTTTTTACTCTCATTCTTTGAACTATTGTTTTCCTACATTTTGTATCTAGATTGTAATGCATTATTATTTTTGTTTTAGATGGTCATTTATCTTTTATATAAATTTAAAATGGGGAAAATGTATTCTATATTTACCCACATAATTATCATTTCTAGCATTCTTTATTCCTTAGGGTAGATTCAGATTTTCATTTGATATAATTTTGCTTATGTCAGGAGCACTTACTTTTAATATTTCTTGTAGTTAAGGCCCATTGATGGCACTTCTTTTAGGTTTGTTTGATAAATTTTTTATTTTGTCTTCATCTTTGAAAGATATTTTTGCCATATATGGAATAATGATGGGTTGGCAGGTTTCCCCCAACCACTTAAAAAATGTTGATCTATTGTTGTGGCAGCCAGCCTCTGAGATGGCTACTAAGAATCCTCACCTCCTGGTATTCATGCCTTTGTGTGTTCTCTCCCACACTGAATCAGGATGAACACATGTAATCAATAGAATATGATCAAGATTATATTATATGACTTCCAAGACTGTTTTCATGAAGTCACTGAAGCTTGCTGCTTGGTCTCTTGGGATACTCACTCTGGACACAGCCAGTCACCATGTTAGGATGCTCAAGCAGTCTCATAAAGTAGCCCACTTGCAGAGAAACAGACTTGTCAGCATCAATTTGTTGGACATGAGAGTAATACACTTTGAAAGTGGATTCTTCAGCTATAGTCAAGAAACTTCATGGGAGATACCTAGCCAGAACTGACTAAGTGAGCCACTCACAAACTCCTGACCCACAAAAATTTTGAGAAGTAATATGCTATTATTGTGGTTTTAAGCCACTAATTTTGGGGTGATTTGCTATGCTGCAGTAGATAGCTAATATAATTTTCTTCTGGCTTGTATAGTATTTGATGAAAAGGATGAAGTAACTCTTAACTTTGTTTCACTGTAGGTAATATGCCTTTTTTACTTTGTATACCTTTATTTAGCATTTTTTCTTTGTCATTGATTTTCAGTCATTTGATTATGTTGTGCCTTGGTGCTTTCTTTTAGAATGTGTGTGTGTGTGTGTTTGTCTTTATTTGCTTGATGTTCATTGAAATTCTTTAATCTGTGCATTTATGGTTTTCAAGAGATTAGGAAATATTTTAGCCATTATTTCTTCAAGTACATATATGTTAGATTGCTTGATGTTCTTCCTCAGGTTACTCAGAGTCTGTTTTTTTTTAATTAAGTCTTTTCATTTTAGATAGATTTTTGTGATGTCATCAAGTTCACTAATCTTTTCTTCTGCAGTGTCTAATCTGATGTTAATCCTATCCAATGGAATTTTCATTTTAAATATTCTACTTTTCATTTCTAGAAATTCTATCAGGTTCTTTTTCATATCTTCCATCTCTCTTTTCAGATATTCCTGTTTCCCTTTAGATCCTTAGCATATTGAAAATATTTGTAGTGGCTGTTTTAATACTCTTGCCTGCTAATTCTATCCTCTCCTTTCTGAGTATATGTCTAATAACTGATTCCTTTCCTCATTTTGAATTACATTTTTCTGAATTACATTCTTCTTATGTTCATTCTAGTAATTTTTGATTGGATTATGAAATAGTGAATTTTATATTGTTGAGTGGCAGATTTGCTCTGTTGTGTAATTAAGTTAAATGCAGATTAGATCATGACCTTCATATTAGAACATGAGTTTTGAAACTCTTCAATGGAAAAAGTCTAGAGAAGCCATTTTCTATAGTTAATTTTGTCCCACTACAAGGTGTGACCTTTCTGGGATCTTGACTGAGTGCCTTGTGTATTCATCAACATCTCTCTACTCTGGCTGTTGGGAACTTGAAAGATTTCCAGTTCTGTGTGAGCTCAGGGAATTGTCCTACTTTACAGTTGCATAGTGATTACTCTTTCCCAAGAAGTTGATTTTTTTCTGGCCTTCTAGAGTTTCATCCTATGAGGGAAAGATTGGTATTCAGTGTAAAACTCAAGTAGACCTTTGTACAGATTTCTGGTCCTCCTCTTCTGTAGTGCTCTGCTCTACAAATTCTGGCCATTTCAATCTCTCCATACTCCAGTCTCTGTCTCCTCAATTCAGCAGTGCTTCTGGGATCTTTGCACTGTTCTCTAGAAATTGTCTCCAGGTTAAAACCAAAGCAATTGTAGGACTCACCCCATTTATTTTTCTCCTCTCAGAAATCACAGTTCTGTGCTACTTGTTGTTCAATATCTGAACTTTTTTCCCACTTTTTCTAGTTGTTTATGGAGGAGGATATTTTTAGAGGCTGTTACTGTCTCATGGCCAGAGTGGACATTCCAACTAAAATGTTATTATTAAGAAAATCTTAAGAACATATCATCATTTCTTTCTTAGTATTCTTAACCTCCCATGCTAATGCATAAATTTAATCATTTCAGTTATTATATTTGCAAAATTTTCTGGAAAAAGACTATTCATTACAAGCTCCATGAAGACGCTACATCTCCGATGTAAAGAAGACCAACAGGCTGGGTGTGGTAGCTCATGCCTGTAATCCCAGCACTTTGGGAGGCCAAGGTGGGAGGATTGCTTGAGGCCAGGAGTTTGAGGTTGTAATGAGCTATGATGATGCCATTGCACTCTAGCCCAGGCAACAGGGTGAGATCCTGTCAAAAAAAAAAAAAAAAAAAAAGACCCGCCAGATACAACTCAAATTGATGTGCAGTACCATCCTATGGTCAGTCCACCTACCTTACCTGTGGGCTCTGAATCATGTTTCCAGAGCTCATTCCACAGACCAACTAGGACTAATTCTGTGGTTTATGACAGATATTTAGGTTCCAGGGGTATGGTTTCATGGTCTATGTTGAATTCAGTGTTATTATTTCCCTTCTTAAGGAAAAGATATTGTGCCTTTATGTTTTACTGCACTTAGATTCTATTTCAGTTTGCTTTTGCCCCAGCATAATGACAATGCAGCATATTCCTCATTATTCTTAATCTAGGAAAAAGAAAGCCTTTCTAGCAATCTGGAGATAGTTTCTAGTTTGGATGCAATCCTTATGAGAAAGGTGAAAAGTGACTCATTTCTTAATAATGGGCTCAGCAAATAATAACCAGCAATGTAACATAACAAGTAGTTTATTAGTAACAGGAATACTCAATAGAAATAATAATGAAGGCTATATGAATAAATGTGGCCAACAAACCATATTACTGATATTTAATTGCTACTGTAGTAGGAAGGATGGTAAAATGACCATTGCTGCAAGGTATGCCCCTTTTCTGCCTCTAAGTATCCTTTTGCTAATATAGGAAGGTCCTTCCTATTGGGTTTGTTGGTCTGTTCCACTGTCTGATAAAATGTGCTAGTACTTCGTTTGTTGAGTACCTGAATATGTGCATTTCCAAGTTCTATTAGGAACTCAGATATTAAGTATCAACAAAACTCCAAATGAAAAAGCATAGCAATATAATTATTTACAGTATATACCACTTAATAATGATAATAAACAACTATGTTACTGGTTTATGTATTTGCTATACCATGCTTTTATTAATTTTTATTTTAGAGTATACTTCTACTTGCTTCTTGTTATAGACTGAATTATGGTCCCAAAAATTCATATACTGAAGCTCTTAACATCAGTATGACTATCTGCAAGCCAGCAATAGAGGCCTCACCAAAAATTGAGTTTTTCAGCAACTTGATCTTAGACTTCCAGCCTCCTAAACTGTGAGAAAATAAATTTGTTGTCTTAAAAAAAAGTTACCTGTAAAATAGCCTCAGGCAGGCATTGTTATCGTAGGAGATGATACTTTTGTGTGTGTTATTGCACCTGAGGACCTTCCAGTTGGACAAGATGTGGAGGTAGAAGACAGTGATATTGATGATCCTGATCCTGTGTAGGCCTAGGTTAAGGGAAGTGTGTGTGTCTGTTTGTGTCTCACTTTTTTTTTTTTTTTGAGACAGAGTCTCACTCTGCTGCCCGGGGCTGTAGAGTGCCGTGGTGTCAGCCTAGCTCACAGCAACCTCAAACTCCTGGGCTCAAGCAATCCTTCTGCCTCAGCCTCCTGAGTAGCTGGGACTAAAGGCATGCGCCACCATGCCCGGCTAATTTTTTCTATATATTTTAGTTGGCCAATTAATTTCTTTCTATTTTTAGTAGAGACGGGGTCTCGCTCTTGCTCAGGCTGGTTTCGAACTCCTGACCTTGAGCAATCCGCCCGCCTTGGCCTCCCAGACTGCTAGGATTACAGGCGTGAGCCACCACGTCCGGCCCCTGTGTCTCACTTTTTGACAAAAATTAAAAAAATAAAAATGAAAAAATTTAAAGATAGAAAAAGTTTATAGAATAAGAATATGAAGAAAGAAAATAGTTTTGTACAGCTAGATAATGTATTTGTGTTTTAAGCTAAGTGTTATTAAAAAAGAGTCAAAAAGTTAGACATAAAAAAGTTTATAAAGTAAGGAAGTTACAGTAAGCAAATGTTTATTTATTATTGAAGAAAGAATTTTTTTCAGAATAAATTTAGTGTTGCCTAAGTGTACAGTGTTGATAAAGTATACAGTAATATCTTAGGGCTAGACCTTCACAGTCACTAACCACTCACTCGCTGACTCACCCAGAGCAACTTCCATTCATTGTAAGTACCGTATACGGGTGTATCATTATTTAATCTTTTATACCATATTTTTACTGTATCTTTTCTTTTCTATGTTTAGATATGTTTAGAGATATGTTTAGATGCGCAAATACTTAGCATTGTGTAACAATTGCCTATAGTATTCAGTACAGTAACATCCTGTGCAAATTTATAGCCTAGGAACAATAGGCTATACCATACAGCCTAAGTGTGTAGTAGGCTGTACCATTTAAGTTTGTGTAAGCACACGCTATGATGTTTGTACAATGATAAAATCACCTAACAATGCGTTTCTCAGAACATATCCCAACTGTGAAGCAATGCATGACTGTAGTTAGATTTTGGGTTTTGGCAAAATATGAGTCTTTCAATAGTGAGATTATTCTCTTTATTTTTATAACATATGTTTATTATTTCTCTTATCTCATTTCATGTTTTCTCCCTTTCCTCTGTTTCATTTATTTTCTGTCTTGCTGTATGGTCTGTGGTTTTTTCCTTTAATTTTATTTCTTTAGTAATTTTGTGGGTAAATGCCAGTATTTTGTTTTGCTAATGATTTCCTTTAAATCTTTATATACAAATCTCTCAAGTTATTGATATCAACTATTATCTAATGACTACCACCTGTTAAGATGAAGAATTTATCAGAAATAACCTTTCTACTTCTTAGGTTTTTGTTGGTGTATGCTTGTAGTTTTTCTTAGATAATTATTAAATTGTTAAAATACAGGGTGTCCCAAAAGTTGCCATACATAGGGAAAATGGGAAATTGTAGCTAAATGTACCTTTATTTACAAAATATTCATTATAAAATTTTAGCCTGTGGATCTGTCCTGTCCATTGCTCCCCCTCCCCTCTTGCCCTCACCCCTCACCATTAGGGATCAGGGGTGAAATTTGTCAAGATTTACTCAACTTCTTGTGGCACTGCACCCCTTCCAGGGTGGGAAAACCATGAGCTGACTTTCAATGAGATCTTTAGGTCTTGTTTCGCCTTTGCTTTATAGGTCAGATAATCTTCCCAGTTTGTGGAGTGTTGGCCACACAACTTACTCTCAGCACTGAGAATTTTTTCCAGTATTTTACTTTTATGATTTTGTATGTTGCTGGGAGAAGAATTTGAAACAGACCTGTCACCTTCCCTAGAATTCAAGATTACAGAGAATTTTGCATAAATTACAAATTTTGCATTTCATCTCCTTCCTAAGAATCAGAAACACCCTAGTCCTTTGATAAGGTTCTTTACAGATCCTTTCTTCGGGTCACTGTTAGCATGTGGCTCAGCTCATTCATTTTTCATTTGATTCATATTAGCTTCCTTTTAATTTGTCCCCCCAAATTTGAGTCCTGTTGTCTACAATGCTCTAACCACACAGCTCTGGGAGGAGTGGGGTGTGTGCCCGAGGGAAGGAAAAATGAGTAATTGCCGGGAGTAGGAGTGTTTGCAACTGCCTTTCTTCTTCTTCCAGGGCCACCTGTCGGGTGGCTGATGGCCTGCAGAGCCATCACTCCATGCTCTCAGGGTTCCAGGCCACACCTCTTACTCTCGTATAGACACAATTTGTTGTGTAGGTTATCTCCAACAAAATTTCATTTCCTTGGCTTCATTATGCCCTTGATTTTACATATGTTTCAGCTGCTGTGCCCGTGGCACCTTAGCTGTCTTCCTGAGTGTTAGCTTTTAACCATTCCTGCCAAATGAGATTTAGATTTTGCATGTAATGTATTCACATCATCTTTTTGAGGCATTTTTTTCTATAAAAAAGTATGCATTCTGATTTACCTTGTAAGGAATTAGAGTGGTGTCCTTATTTAGAACATTTCCGTTTCTTTCTGACATTTAGTAAGCTGTTAGAGAAAACTGATGAGTGTAGCTTGCTGTCTTCAAGTTACATCAGTTATTAGTGACTTGAATGAGAATACATTAAACTTATTTTTAGCATGTTCCTTTTTATAAATGTATCATGTACGTCATAGAGACTTAGCAGCCCCACGAATGTGGGAAGTGAACATGTCAGATATCACTGCCTTTGCAGGGTCAGGCTTAATTGAACTTAGGAAGACAGGGAACCACTAAAGAAGACTCCAAGTGATTCAAGTAGTGGTATTAATATTTATAAACCTTTGAGTCAATAATGAGTCAGCACTGAAGCACCCTGCTAAGGAGACTGTTTGGTTTAAGTGACAGTGGTGTGAAATGAAAGCTGAGACCACTTGGGGATCTTGATTGACATTGTGGATATTTGACATTATGAGGAGGTAAAACATTTGGCACAAGACCCTTTTTACTCTAGAACCATTTGTGGGACTTTTTACAAACTTGAGAAACAAATTTGCTTTTCCAAAGTCTTCCTCCCAATTTAAAAAAATATTCAAAACAGAAAAAGATACTCTCTGTAAGTTCATTTGAAATTAAAATTTTATGTCTACTTAAATTTGAAAAAAAAACAGAATTAGCATTTTATAGGATTGGCATTTGGCATTTACTTTATACCAGACTCATTACAACTTCAGGCTGTTGGTCTTACAATACTCATTTTACAAATGAGGACAGTGAGGCTTAGAGATGTTAGAAGCCTGCTGAAAGTAACACAGCCACTAACAATTTTCAGTTGAGATTCAAACTCAGATCTTTGCTGTCAGACAAACCCAAGTTCCCTACCCCACGCTGCTTCCTGAGGTGGAAAGTAGGGAATTGCGAGTTTTAACTATGCCACTTCAAATGAGCCAAGCTTCCAAGCTCAACTTGGGTTTAAAGTAAACTCCCTAAAATTTTAATTGCTGAATGATGGAGATAACATTAGAAATGGCTTTAAAATTCTGGAGAATAAAAGCATGATGTAGATGAAGATGAAATGTGTCTATCTTTGGTTTGATATTGGTAAAATTATAACCTCCAATTTTCATTCCTTTTTTCTTTTGAATTGTGAAGACAGATTCAGGTCAACTTTGTCATATTTGTGATGACTGCTAAATGCGTATCTGAGAATCTTTCTTTTAGAATGAGATTGGATTATGATGCATTTCCTCAGTAGACTATGTGAGGGACCAAGTGTTCAGGCTTATTCTATCAGTTGTTGACATGGGGACAGACTGCAGCTGGGATTGCAAAAGCGTTAGAGATCATCAGGTTCAGCAACGCTTTGCAAGGCAGCATGTTCTCCCAGCTTCCCAGAGTGATACATTGCACAATGCAGCCTCCCTCCCTCTAGAGTAAATCTAGCTCCTTGAAAACCTGGACCATTTGTATTGCTGACCAAGGTGCATTTGCAAAGAAAGGTGACAGCAGACATATTGCATTGTGTCCTTTCAGCATGGATAGTGTTTAGAGCTACAGAAAGCAAACCATAGAGAACAGGGGCGCCCACACGTTCGGGTTCACAGGGTGAAACATCATATATCCATCACACATTAATTTATTTGGAGGTCAGGAGTGTCAACTTTTTATTTTTCAATTAAGAATGTTAAAAAATGCTATTGCCTACTATCATTTCATAAAAGAAATGCCACTTTAAAGCTTCAAATAGGAAGGATATGATATCAAGGTAAAGAATGGTCTTTTAGATGGAATAGATTTAGCTTCACTAAAAACTCACTCTGTTGTAGTTATCTCTAATTTTTGCCTTACCCTGATGGAACAATGACTGCCTATGGACTGTTGTCTATCAATCCCTGAAGATGAAGCACTTTGAAACCAAACATGAGTCCTAGAACTTTGGTTCACTCATCAGACCTGAGGGAAATCTTGAAAAGACATGTCCTAAAAACAGTATCCCAGAACAGTGTTTTGTACATATTGTGTGCTCAAAAAACATTGTTGTTGAAAGTGAAGAGAGATGTATGTTTGCCAAGTGCCAGTATTGAATTGAGGAAGTGGCCCAAGGAGGGGACAGTGACTCAAGGTCTCCCTTCAGGAACCCCCACCTCTTCCTCCATTGGTGTAAAACATTAGGTGTGGGAGCGCTGCAGTCTGAGGCTTGGAAGCCCTCTCCTCGGAGCCAGATGGTCTATACTGGGGGTCCATGTGCAGGGCCTGCACAACCCCTGAGGAGGTCCCCAGGCATCCTCTGTGCCTCTCTACCTTGGTGGACCCTGTGATCCTCTTGTGGGCTCATGTTGGCCCATGGGGACAGCACAGTGTGGTGAGGAAGGAGATCACCAATGTTCATGACGGCAGACAGGTTGGAATCTTTATAACTAGACTTAATACCTAAAGGCATCCTTCTCCTAAGAGTGATTGCACCTGAGGGTCTGTATTAAAACATAAACGTGGCAAATCATCCTGATCACAGGCATAAATAACATATGAAAGTTATATTATGAAAGTGATTATTCAAATAACCCATTATAAAATTAAGGTTTGTGTCTTAATTAAAAAACAATTCCTAATGGTTTTTGCTTTATATGTTTAGCTTTTTAAGTATTTGGTGCATATAGATTTATGACTGTTAGGACATTTATAACCCTTTCATAAATGGTAACTTTGTGTTTTATAACCCGCTCTTTGTCTTGACTAATGCTTTTAATCTTAAATGCAGTGTTGGCTAAAAATGATAGTATTGCTGTTTTCCTCACTTTTCTTTCTTTTTTTAAAATGTATTTTCTGATATCTGTTTGCCCGTTCCTTTCTACTCAACATTAAAAAGATCACTTTGTTTTGTGTTTCAACATTAAAAAGATCACTCTGTTTTACGTGTTTTGAAAATGAGGATTTATTTAGTCCAATCTGAAAATCTTTGTCTTTGAAAGATGAATTCATTCTATTCACATTTAGTTTAATATCTGATACCTGTGATTTTATTTCTTTCATCTTACCTTGAGCATGTCATTTATTTGATATTGTTTTTCCTTTTCTTTCTTTTCTTTCCTTGATTTTGGCAGATTGCTTAAGGTACTATTAATTCTCTCAGTTTTCCTTGATTAATCACATTTTCCCATTCCTCTAGAGATTGATATCCCATTCTGCTCACTCCTCCTGGATTACTTATTTCTCTGCTACCAATATGAAAACAAGATACGAACTCTCTCTCTCCATCACAGTGTTTTATTTTCCCACTGCCCTCTTCCAACTTTATAATGCTTTCATTTCCCTATGCTTATGTCAGATGAAACCTAAGAAAACTATTACTTCCCTTCTCTACTTCCTCCCTCCTCGCTTCCCAAGGTTTTATGAAATGTTTAGTACCTTTACACATTTTTAGGGTTTCCCCTGTAGGATGCTTCTATCTGAATAATCATTCTTTAGCATTTATATTACAAATTCCCAGTCACTCTGTCATTTTCAATATAAATTTAAGTATATGTATGCGTAAGTGGAAAATTACACACACACACACACACACACACACACACACACACACACAGAGAAAGAAAGAGACAGACTCATGGCTCTTTTCTCACCTCCTTGTGCCCTACTGGGGACTCTGTTTTGACTCACCTTTTCAGAGGGTTTCTTTTTCATATTTGGATGGAATTTCTTTGAGTGCTGTTGTTATTATTATTATTATTATTATTTTTTTTGAGACAGAGTCTCACTCTGTTGCCCGGGCTAGAGTGCCGTGGCGTCAGCTTAGCTCACAGCAACCTCAAACTCCTGGGCTCAAGCAATCCTTCTGCCTCAGACTCCCGAGTAGCTGGGACTACAGGCACGCGCCACCATGCCCGGCTAATTTTTTCTATATATATCTTTAGTTGGCCAATTAATTTCTTTCTTTCTATTTATAGTAGAGACGGGGTCTCACTCTTGCTCAGGCTGGTTTCAAACTCCTGACCTTGAGCAATCCGCCTGCCTCGGCCTCCCAGAGTGCTAGGATTACAGGCGTGAGCCACCGCGCCCGGCCTATTATTATTATTTTTAATCTCATTCAAAAACTAAAGTTGCTATCTCTCTTCTCCAGCAGTTCTGGTCCACAAGAGGCTGCCTGTTTTGTGTATTCTACTTGTTTTTTCCTCTCTCTGGTTGCTGGGTCCTGTGGATGCTATTGTTACCTTCTTTTCCTTGTGCATGGCTCCATTTACCCTTGGGATAGAAGCTGAGTAGTTGAAGATACACTTGGGTGACAGCAACGTCAGGTGGAAGCAGTAATCTGTGCTTCTTTGAACTGATGATATGCCTCTTGGCAAGTGGTCAATCCTTGCTTGTGTAAAGGATAATGCTTATGTTGCTGGTCAGCAGGTTTTTCTAAACAACGCTGCTCCAAGCAGTGACTCAGGCATCCAGGTCCCTTCTATCTAGTGGATCTTTAATCATCTGGGGCCTTTTCATGATCCTCTGTGAGATCTAGTAAATATAGTGAATTATACGCTTGTTAGAAGGTAGCAAGTTCTATTAAAATAGAGCAGGATAAGCAGTATTGGGAGTAGGTATAAGGGAAAAATTCCAGTTTAAATAGAGGTGGCCAGGGTGGCTTTATCAGGAAGGTGGTGTTTGAACAAAACACTAAGGAGAGTTGAGCCATGAGGATATTGGAGGCAAGAGGATCCTAGGAGAAGGAGCAGCCAGGGCAAAGGCACTGAGGTGAGAGCAAGCTGCCGTCAGTGTGGCTGCAGTGGAGTGAATACGGAGAACATTAAGAGAACATATCAGAAAGGTAATGGGGGAGCCTGACCAATTAAGAGGCTGCAGTAATCCACACAAGAGGTAGTGATGACTCACTCTATGGTAGTGGCAGTGGAAGTGGTGTAAAATTGTCAGATTTTAGATATGTTTTGAAGGGAAAACCAAAGGAATTTCCTGATTGATTTGAGGAACAGTGTGAGATAAAGAAATGGATTAAGGATTTTATTTATTTAACCAACATGTAGCACTTACTATGTCTAGGTATTATTCAAAACATTTGACAAATACTGACTCATTTAATCCTCACACCATCTTTAAAATATGTTGTTATCCCCCCCCCTTTTTTTATACAAACAGTTTATCACATAAAAGAAAGAATGAAAGTACAGAGGGAAGCTACACAAGTGAAAGTATGGTCCAGAGAGAGTAGGACTGGTCAGTCTCCAGGAATAGAGAAAGACCGTTATCCTCTTTTTAAGGCTAGGAAACTGAAGCACAGAGAAGTTAAGTAGTTTTTCCAAGGTCACACAGCTCATATCATATGTAGGATTTGAAGCCAGGTGAGCTAGTGGCAGAGTCCATGATCTTAACCATCATGTGGGGATTCTGCCAGTTGCTGAGTATGTCAACTCCAATTAAGGCTTAAGGCACTAGGGAACTAATAACAGGTTGGGTTTCTGGACCCACTGGGCCTACTGTGAGACTTAGGTCAAAATTCCATTTATTGCCTGACTTCTATAAGTCCCCATTTGGTCTGGTAGACCACAGTGGCATTTTGGGTTCCTAGGAATGAGTGCTAACTTAGAAGCAGTCTTCAGTAATCCCAAAAAGTTTGGGTATTTCCATTTCCATAGTGCATAGTCAACCTGGTAAGTGGCCAAATTCCCTTTGGGGAAGGCTGGGAAGAAGTACCTGTGGCATTGAGTTCTTCCTCAAAGAGATCTATGATATTTTACTAGGGTCCTCTTTATACTGGGAAAAGAAGAAAAAAGAACTCCAACTTTGAGGAAATAAGGCACTAATTCTGAGATTTTTGACTTAAGCAAGTGAAAGGATGGTTGCTATTGACTGAGATGGGTGATCCAAACTGGAGGGTGGCCAGAAGCCCAGGAGCTCAGTTCTGGGCATTTAATTTTGAGATACCTTTTAGACATGCAAATGGAGCTATTGAGTAGATGGTTGGATAAATGAGCCAAGATTTCTGGAGGTATAAGTCTGGCAGCTATCAACATATAAGGCCATATTGAAAGCCATCGGATCCCAAGAGAGACTGTGTAGAAATAGAAGAGGTCCAAGGATGAAGCCCTGGGCTTGGAGAAGAGAATAAACGAGCAAAGCAGGCGGCCAGTCTGCTGTCCTGAATTCCAACTGAAGAAAGTGCTTCTAAGAAGTTAATATGATCAACTGTATGAAGTGCTGCTGATATATCAGTTGGAATGAGGGCTGAGTATTGACTATTGGAATTAGCAACATGGAGATTATTGATGACCTTGGGAAAGCAGGTTTGGGGACTGGTGGTGGCAAATTAGAGTGTGCTAGCAAAAAAATTGGGGGAGGAAATTTGAGACAGTAAAAAATATTTCAAGAAGTTTTGTGCAAAAGAGAACAGAGAAATGGGCAGTAGCTGAAGGGGGAAGCAGAGTCCAGAGAGGACATTTTTATAAGGTGGTAAAGATTAAGCTATATATCACTGGAAATGACCAAATTTTAAGACAGAAAGGGGAATATTCCCGGAGTGATTTCTGGGATGTTTAACCACAAATGCAAATCAAACCATAGCTCTAAACCGTAGAGATTGGCCAATTCACTACTCTTTTGCTTGTCTTCTGCCTTCAAACCTAGTTGGTCATCATTGCCAAATCTTTAAAAGAGTGATATGTCTTCATGCACCTTCACTCTTGGTCTGACATTTATTTAGATGCAGATCCACTTCATATTGTGACTTCACAGAATGTCCTCTGAGAATGCCATTTACCAGGGCTCTATCCTAGAAGCAGTGGCCTAGGAAGGGCAATCACTAAATTTCAGGACCTAGAGAATATTTGGTTCCATTTTTCATGGTATATTGGCAGCATGACCCACCTACGTATGCATTTATCCTGCCCCAGTGTGCCTGTGGCATGTCAGACCAGAGTTTCTATCTTTTGTTTAAAGCATGCTATAGAGCCTCCGGGCAGCGCGTCCCTGATCTTCATGATAGTCATTTGCCTCTTAGTACCCTTTATGTTTATTCATTTCCTATTTATTTTTTGTCAGATTATTTATTAATTTACTGTAACTAAATATTATATTGATAATAGTTGTTTAATCCTCTAGCTATTCCACTTAGAGATCAAGACCCTGCCAAGTAGCTTTTAACTTGAAGAAATTAAAAAGTGGAGACTTTTAAATGCTAGTAACTACAAAGTTTACTCCTCTTACTTCTTTTATTTTTTTCCAAAATGAACATTTTTTTCAATATTATCTGTAATATCACTCAAAGATGGATTCCCAGTGGACATAAAGTTGGCATATTCCAAATGTGGCACAATCCACCCCACAGTACAATTGTCTGAGGCTTAGTGAGAGAAGATATTAGATTCTGGAAGATCATGTCCCACTTGCTTGTCAGCAGTATTCTGATTACTCAATCTCCTTATGAATGTAATTTTTAATTTAGGAGCTTCTAAATTCAAACCAGGGTGCATTCTGTGTATTGTGCCCAAGTGACAGCTTGAGGGGTTTAACCATGGAACATTTGAGGTAAGTAAGGACACAATCCTACCCTGTACCATGAGTTTGCTCTGTGTTTGCTCTGTGTGTACACTGTATTGTCCTTACATGTTAACATGTCAATCTCCTCCAGAGGGTGTCTTTGTTGAGGGAGGCTTCATAATTGTTCGCCTCCTTCTCTGCAGTGCCCGGCACAGTGTCTGCCACATAGAGACACTCAAGAAATATTTACTGAATGAATACCTTATATAATTATTGTAACAAACCATGTGACCTGGTCATTAATTTCTGACTGAAAGTAGCTTGCAGTTAAGGAGGTAATATATTTAGTCTTCACCTTAGCTGTAAAGAAACTCCATTGATCATCAAAAAAATAAATATATTTCTGTTGTTTAAGCCACCCAGTCCATAGTTTTTGTTATAACAGTCCTAGCAAACTAATACAAGGACTTGGCATAGTTCCTGGCCCATTGTTCAATTTTAATGAAAAAGCAGTAGGCTGGAGAAAGAAAGAAAATGATGGAACGGGAACCTACAGATTGAAAGACACACAGAGGACATCTCAACTGATTGCAAATATGGAGCTTATTTGAATTCTCATTTAAACTACAAAAAAATAAATTGGGGAAATATAAATGCTGAGTGGACAGTTGATGATATTAAGTATTAGTAATATTTTTAGATGTGATAATGATATTATGTTTTTAAAAAATGAGTTCCTGGCTTTTAGAAATACATACTGAAATATTTATGAATAAAATAAAAAATAATGTAAACCTCCTTTATTAAAAATGTTGGTGTCCTACACTGCTCATTTTAAAATTCAAGTCTGCATGTGTCAGTTCACATAAAATTTGACAAGCAAATACAGTATTACTGCACTGGGATAATTAAATGCCAGGCAAGGCTCAGGTGCATCTGCCCTGTTCCTGTTCTCACTGGCATTAATAACCAGTGAGAATAGGTTACTACATGTGGGTAACAAAGAGTACCGTAGTGTAAAATTCACTGTAGATATTTCGGGTGCTCTTTGTATATCATGAATGCTTCTTTTCTGACACTATAGAAAGAATGAAAGCAATTACTTGATGTTGTAAGTTATTCAGATTTAAAATAAGACTTACCACTATTTCTTTTATAGAAAAGTTTCTAGATTAGTTTATTTAAGACCATTCTGAGATTGCAAGATGAGCTGTCAACAAATACATTTTCAAAACTGTTTGTGGAAGTCAATTTATTGGTACTGTACAACCAGAACAAAAGAAATAATTTGGATATGTCTGGATATTCTCAAACACAAGATTTTGTATTTATCTGTGAAATGGGACTCATTATTCTTGTTGACTGACTATGACAACATATTATATAGTTGGGGAAAATTTTTCTAGCCAGAGAGGAGAGGGCAAACACAAGGTTTGGTTCCTGTGTACAAGTGATCTCACTATGCTGTCTTTCTCAAAAATCATCCTAGATAACTGAGATTGCAGTGAATCCTGCTTGCCCTTCCTCTTTCTTAGTGATGGACTTATCTTGCTTCTTAGAGAGAACACTGAGGTTCATAGACACGCCACTCTCAGTTTTCTGTTCGGATACCGACAAACTTATCCATACCAGCATCTGCTCCATCTCCCTTCCTCCATCCTCAGAGCAAGATGGGTTTCTTCATCAATCTCCTGATTGTTCTACCTTTGTTGTTCACTTGCATTTAAAAATTTTTTTAAATTTAGTAAAATGCACATAACATAAAATTTACCCTCTGAACCATTTTTTAAGTGTACAACTCAAGTAGGGTTAGGCATATCCACACTGTTGTGCAATTAATTCTCTTGGAAAAGAACTCTTTTCATCTTGCAAAACTGAAACTTAATACCAATTAAACAGCACCTCCCTAGCCCCTGTCCGCTCTGCCCCTGACAACCAAATTCTACTTTTTATCTCCATGAATTTGCCTATTCTATGCATCTCATATAAGTGGAACCATGCAATATTGGTCCTTTTGTGACTGGCTTATTTATTACACTTACCATATGTCCTCAGGGTTCATCCATGTTGTAGCCTGTGTCAGAATTTCCTTCTTTTTAAGGCTGAATAATATTCCATTGTACGTATATACAACATTTTGTTTATATACTGATCCACTGGTGAATATTTGGGTTGCTTCCACATTTTAGGCTATTGCGAATAATGCTGCTATGAACATGAATGTACAAATATGTCTTCAAAACTCTGCTTTCAATTCTTTCGGATCTATACTAAGGGGTGGAATTGCTGGATCATATGACAATTCTATTTTTAATTTTTGAGGAGGTGCCATAGTGTTTTCC
The DNA here is from genome assembly GCA_963574885.1 of Lepilemur ruficaudatus. Classification (NCBI taxonomy): domain Eukaryota; kingdom Metazoa; phylum Chordata; class Mammalia; order Primates; family Lepilemuridae; genus Lepilemur; species Lepilemur ruficaudatus. Next base: position 37,980 of record CAUYRT010047833.1, read on the forward strand.
ATAATGTTTGTACCATTTCACATTCCCACCAATAGTCACCTGCATTTCTAATGTCTTTATTCCACAGGCTCTTTCCCACTAACTTATACATTTCTTATGATCGTGCACCCTCCCAGCCTCTCTCCTTCCCTTCATAGATGGGCTTCCTGAAAGAATAGTCCACACTTATTTTCTCTGCTTTCTTACCTCTTCTTTGCCCAATAGAACCAAGTTTCTCTCTGTCTACTTCATGCTATTGTTCTCTGCAGTCTACTAGTGGACTGCTTACTTCTTTATAGCATTCCACACTGTTGCCCCATGACAGCACTCTGCTGGCTCCCCTCCTGTCTCCCTGAATGTCTCTTCTCCATCCAGCAAGTCCTTTTTTAAACTCCACCTACAAACATATTGTAATTCCATCTGCATCTTCACTGCCATCTCCCTGGTCCACCCTGATCTCTCCCCTGAGGACTGCTGCAATAGCTTCCTGACTTCCTTCTACTTCTATTCTCGTCTGCCTTCCACAAAGCAGCCAGTCATCATTTAAAAATAGAGACCTGATTGTATCACTTTCCTGCCTAAAACCATGCAGTGACTTTCTAGGGCCCTTACAATGAAATGCAAACATAGTGCCCCAGGTCACATGGCCTTTGAATTATTCCATCTACCTAGTCAGTGTCATTGCCTACTGTCTGCTCCTGGCTCACCGCTTGGTGGCCACACAGGCCTTCTTTCCATTTATTGAGCTGGCCAACCTTTTCCTCTTTTGGGGACTATGTACCAGCTGCCCCCCTTGCCTAGAATACTCTCCCTTCAATCAGAGTGACAGTTTTTTCTTGCCATTCAGATTCTGCTCAGAACGGTCTTTCTTTGCCACACAATTTAAAGTAGTCACTGGAAACTTTCTTTTATATTAGTCTATTTGAATTATTGCACAGCACTTAACAAAATCTTCTATTTTTCTTGTTTTATTTATTCACATATCTGGTTACTGTCTATCTGCCTCTGCTAGAATGCTCCGGGAAAGCAGAGATCTTGACTCTTTGGTTGATTACTGTATTCCCAGAGCTTAGGACAGTGTCTAGCACTTAAAGGGCACTTAAAAATGTTTGAATGAATGAATAAAGTGTCTCCAGGCCCCAAACTTTCTAATCCAATCCCTAAACAACTGCCAGAGTGAAGTCTCTGAAACATATATCTCAATAAGTCACTCCCTACTTAAAATACTCCAGAGGCTCCACATTGCCAAGAGAATATAATCCAAACACTCAGTATGGCACACAAGACCCTCTGTGATCTGGCCGCTGCTTCCCTCTCCACCCTCACTTCTCCCTGGGCTCCTCTGCATGCCTAGCAACCTGCAGGTGCCTAATGCTAACATGTTCAAGACACCGTGCTCTTTTATGCCTCTAAGCTTTTGATCCATTTCTTCCTCATGCCCGGACGGCCCTTTCTCCCTGTTACTCCTTTTACTCCAACCCCACTTATGAACTCAGTTTTTAAGAAGCAGCTGAAGTCAAGAAGCCATTCTGATTCCCATATTACCCCAAACTCCAACATTTTCCTTTGTTAATTAGTTTAGCCTCCATCATAGCTGCTGTAACTCTTTATTGCTCTCATTACCTTCATGTTTACCTCTCCACTTGTACTATACCCTCCACGATGGGGGCATAGTGTTATATATGTCATTATGTTACCAGATGTCAAGTCATGGTTGGCACTCATATAAGCATTAATTGACTGATTCGCTGAATGTATAGATCAACTTATTTTACTTGTCATGAAAATGCAAAGGACTTGAGGATGCTTGACATCCCTTGCCATTAGGGTTGACAGATGCTACTCATTACCCCGTGTTTACTATGGCATATGATAACTCAGATTAATGTAGACAAATGTTTTCAAACTCTTAGGAAAAATGTGCTCTGGAAGAACAAAGTCAATTTCTCACCTAAAACCAATTCTTAGATCAGCACAAGAGAAATGAATGGGCCTGACAAGAGTTTAACATACTTAAGAGAAAGTTGATTTAAAAAGGCTTCATGAATGATTAATTATAAAATTTAATATCTGTGGGAGAGACTTTTACTGACATTTAAATAAATGCTAGCAACACAAGCTGTAATTAAGCATTGATTGTGGCAAATAAAGCACCATCAAGGTGTTCATTCTGAATCACAATTATATGGTACATAGCTCTGAAATAAATTTTCATGATCGGCATGGGTCCTTTTGATTGGAGTCTTGCATTTTGGACACTTTTGTTTTTACCATGATAATTGCAAGTGCTGCTATGCAAATGCAGGTATACTGTGCTTCCTTTCCCTGGGCTCCCAGCCCTTTTTCAGTCCTCTGCCTTCTGCTTCCAGCCATCTCTGCTTTAATGACACCTTTTCATAAAGTCTCCAGTGACCTGATGAACAAATCCAATGACCCCAGCCTATTTGAGTCTCTGGGATATTTAATACATTGATTCAATGAATATTAATTTATCACCCACCATGTGTCAATGTTAGGCATTGACTGAAATTACAGAGTAATTAAAAAAAAGCAAAAGCCTCCTTCTTTCCACCCCCAAAAACCCACCAAAAACTAAAAAACAAAAACAAATAAATGCAACCAAACTAAGCAACAACAAAAAACAGCCTCGGTTTCTGACCTTAAACATACTGTTATCTAGTAGGAAAACAAACATTAAATAAATAAGCACTAAGGTAAGCATTTAATCTAATTGTGATGAGTGCTATGAAAAAGAAAGCATAATGATCTAAGAAACAATAACAGGGAACTCAATTTAAACAAGGGATCAAGGCAACCTCTCTGAGAAGAAGAACTAAAGGAGAAGAAGGGAGAAAAAAGTCCAAATGGCAAAAGAAAAATTAATAATAGCCTGGAAGATATGTTTCTTTGGACAACATATGAAGAATATCCCTCAACTAGCAGCAAAAGACGAGGAATCTTCAGCTACTACCAAGAAACCAAACACTCATGCTGATAAATGTAATAAAGAGAAAGTATTCATAAAACCATGTTTTAAAGATAAGAGAGAAACTAGCTTATAACATTTCCTTCATATTGATGTGGTTCAGAAGAAAGACAAGAGAACAAAATTGCTTGGTCATACATATAAGGAATGTGAGATTTATTATGTAGATATTCCAGCAGAAGAAAGAAAAGGAAGTTGACTTCCTGTTCGAGACACCGATTATGCTAAACTCTATCCAACACACAAGAGAATTTTTGGAAAGTTGATTTTTTTTTTTCCTGACGTATAGCAGACACTCCTTTAAGCCTTGATGGTACAAAAAAGTAGGGTATATCCACAGCCTAGCGAATGAAGAAGATGAAGTCATTAGCTAAAAATTGTTTAATGCACCTATGATTGCAAGCGATAAGTATGAAAGAGAAACTGATAGTTTTTGCAGAAACGAAGTTTCCTCTGTGTGGTTAGCACATGTGATTAAAACAAGAACTGCCAAGTGTACTCACCACCCCTGTTTGGGCTTTTCTTTTCTTTTCTTTTTCTTTTTTCTTTTTTTTTTTTCTTTTCTTTCTTTCTTTTTTTTTTTTTTTTGGCTTTTCTGAATCTATTTATCCCCATCTCTTTTTTCTTTTTAAAATAATTCTTTTTTTCTAAATCAAATGAACACCGAGGGAAGGTTAAATAACTCAAACGATCAGATTTTTTTTTTTTTTTTTTGAGGCAGAGTCTCACTCCGTTGCCCGGGCTGTAGAGTGCCGTGGCTTCAGCCTAGCTCACAGCAACCTCAAACTCCTGGGCTCAAGCAATCCTTCTGCCTCAGCCTCCCGAGTAGCTGGGACTACAGGCATGTGCCACCATGCCCGGCTAATTTTTTTACATATA